>ML777954.1:328659-385923 GCA_009831015.1 Picea engelmannii
AATATACATATAGGATCCAGCGGCATCCAAAACCCTAACCCAATGACCTGGATTAGTCCAAAACCCTAATTCCTTAACCGGAAATAGAAAACCATCGGCAAAAAAACCATGTGCCGAAAAACCACCTAATATCATGTGGTCCCAGAAATATGTCGTCTCGGAAATATGTCGGCCCGGGAAAAAACATTCGGGGGCGCTGCCCCAAAACCTCCACAAGGGGGGCTCCGCCCCCCTCTAACCCCCCTGTGCGCCCGACGCAGATGCTCAAACACTCAGTCTCGTGCAAGGAATATAACACATACCCAACAAATATATGATTATTATCCATGGGCATGTTTGTAATAATTATTAATGGATTGTGCTAACTCATTTTATATATTGTCACTATATACTTGTATCGCTTGTTTGTTGAGAACTTCTTGCAAGTGTAAATATTTGGGTCAAAGTGCTCAATGGTGGAACAACATCAAACAATTGGATCGAGGTAGGTTTCTTCCTCGTATTGCACATTAGTTTATATAGCACATGTTGGAATTGAGTTGTTTTCTATAGTCATACCTGTCTGTTGTGGTTTACCCTTGGCCATAGAGAGTTTTTCTCTTGTAACAGAATTGTCGACTCCATTGGGGATAGATCTTCCTTCTAAGGGTTGAAGTATTTTTCCTTCTTACATTGCTCTTTTTCCTTTGTGTTTCTTGTCGTATCACAGTTGGATAGAGTCTGTTCACTCTGGGTCTGAGTTTTTCATCCTTTTTCCCTTGCCTAGCCTTGTTTTAAAAGATATACACCCTTTTTTCCTTGACAACCGCATATACATGCTTGTTGTCCCACTGAAAGAAGTGTATATATGCCCTTTTCTCTTGAACAGTCGCATATACCACTTCCCCTTGCTTGCTTGCTTGGTTTAATGACTACTGTGTAGGTTTTGAGGATCACTGAGCCTTCTTAGGTCTCTGTGGTGCCTGTTGAGATTATCTGGGATGACAGGAAACATGTTTGGAGTTGAATTTTTGGGCGATGTCTTTCTCTTTGTTTTCCATTTTTGATTTGTACTTGGTAGTTGGGTTGTCTGCTTAGATGCTTGGTATTCTGCTCGAGTGATTGATTTTATAAACAGTAGAAGTTATATATCAAGTCGCTTAACAGTCCATGCATTTTCTTTTTAATACATTGAAAATACAAAAAAACTAGGTATTTTGTATTGGTTGGTATTTTTGTCTTGGAACCTTTATCATTAGCTGAGCATATTTAGTGAAAGATTGCATTTTATTTCTGAGTTACAGAGTTAAAATTGAGGATTGCACTATTTTTTAGCATATCATCCACTGAAAAGTTTAAGTTAGTCTTTGCATTATATCTATTTTTATTTTTCATGCAGAGTCATAACACCATTGTTGTTGGGGAAAAACACCCTATGGACTAGCAAATAGAGTTCAGACTTTGAATGCAGATATGACCAAATAGAAATTACTTTCTACCTACATCCCTAAATTTAAATCCCCTTTTCTTAATAAATTCATGGAAAGATCCACCTACCTTGTGACCGGCGTTTGATGTCGATCCTCCATTGTGCTTGATTACTTGTTTGCAATACTCCTTCCAAAGATGACCTGCATTCAAGACGAGCAACAACTATGTATGAATACTAATTATATACCAACGAGTTAGAAATCAAACATAAACTAATCAAATCATAGAAAGTTCATGAATTGGGATGGGAAAAGCATTCTCTTTATTACTTAAAATGAGTCAACTTACAAAAATTGAGACCGGCCACCACTCCTTGAACCTGATCCTGGGCTCCTCTTCTTCTGCCCTCCAACTTCTTTGCTTTAAATCTCCTTTGGCATTAGGAAAGGATAAAGGGTTGGGACAATGGAATACATAAATGGGCAGAGTTTCTTTGCTACATTTTTCCTCTTCCAAAGGGTACCCCTACCCCTTCTTTTATAGGCCAGAAGGAGCTAGGTTTTTGGGCGAACCCTCAGCCATGCATAGCCAGAAGTTTCAGTTAACTCACCCATATATTTTTGTTCCATTGACAACTTTCATTTTTTCATGCTTTTGTCGGTCCACGCGGGTTGTTTTGGGTCAGCCAGTGTGTACATGCGTGCAGTAATGGGTTAGGGCACGTGGGCCTTTACACAAGAGGATTTTCAAAGAGTTGTTCAACAGAGTTTTGGCAAAGAAGGGATATGAGTTGGCTTGATGCCAGGTAAGCATGTGTGGTGCAATTCAGGGTTATAACAGATGCCCACTAATGTGTGAGGTCAAAAGAGCATCTGATGGCCGAAATACATTACCAATATTTATTGATGTGTCGAACGATTGAGCCCAAGGATCAGGAACCGGGAGGTGTCATCTGCAAAATAACAAATGTCTCACCGAGGAGGGCATACCCATGCTCGGGATAAAAATAGAACCATGGATACCAATTAAATACACTGTAGATCCATGTCAAATAACTATAAAGAGTAGTCACGAATAATACACAGTGGAGCTACATCTCAAAATCAGAAAGATATACATATAGACTATCCATCTTCCAGAAGCTGATTCGGCCTGATGGCTGGACTTCAGAGCTCAAGAAACAACTTCAAAATCTTCCAAAACTTGGGTAGGAGTGTAATATGAGTGTATGACTGCACTACCTAGATGTCTTCGATGGCTCGTCGGTCATGGACTTTATAATCTTGATGATCAGACTGAAGGCTTCATTGATTTCGAACAAGGACTTGATTGGACATTCAGGATGGTCGGGTATGCTGACAAGAGACATATTGCAGAGGGGTCGACTTAGGCTTAGTGACAAACTTCCCTTGGACAATAGCATGAAAAGTGATGAGACTTAGGCAGCATATATGCTAATCATAAGTCTACGAATCAGGAGGCAACACAAACTCTCCATATGTGTGGAAGAGTAACCAAATGGTGGAGGACACAACTCTATATAGAGAGAAAATCTTCCTAAGGTCGTACTACATCCCATAGTCTAATGATCAAATGGACAGATGTGCTTTATCCAAGGGCGACTCATTATGCTGTCAATAAAGAAAATACTTTTCCCTTCCTCTTTTTGGGGTATATTTGATTTTTTTGTTCTTTTCGATAATTTTGGAAAAAGAATAAAGGAGTAATATGTTACAATGGAGGAACGAGTATTGAAAACATACAAGCTCAAGGCACAAGGACAAGACTGATGTTCTAGTAAAATGATACTCGGGAAAAATCCTCCGGTGGCCAAAGGTGTTAAGACGCAAAAGCAAACTATCACAAGGCTGGTGGATAAGGTATGCAAATGCGGTTGATAAAACACACAATGGTAACGTCCTTCGATGTAAGTTTAATGAGCCCAAAGAAGGTAAGCTCAGTGGCTTTTCATATTTAGAGAGTCTAAAAAAAATAAAAGGAGAATCCATTGGGGTACCTTTTTCGAAGATAGTCTAGTCGGTTCGAAAAAGGCATAAACTAGCACCGATTAGACGTCGATTCAAAACCATTTTAATGAGTGTGACAAGGACAAGATCACTCGGCTATTTTTTCACTTTTAAAGAGTAAAAAAAGCTTAACTATGGACTCCGTCAATAATATTCTTCTGGACCAATTTAACGAGTGTGAGAGAATAAGGTCACTCAACGATCTTTTCAACTTTAGGGAGTCTGAAAAGAGATTAACTATGGACTCCGTGGGGGTTTCTTTTTCGTAAGTTTAGTCCCTCAGGTCTGAAAAAGGGATAAAATTATACCGGAGAGTACTCTTCTAAAGAACATAAGTTATATAGAGTATACCTTTTTTCGTACAGTTGATCATCCGGATCGAAAAAGGGGTAAACTACCACCGGACAGATGTGACTTCAAATTTCAGTTTAACGAGTGTGAAAGGCCACAAGATCGCTCGACAATATTTTCATTTTTAAAGGGTCTGAAAAGGGCTTAAAAGGAGACCCGTTATTTTTGGGAGTCCTGAGGGTGAGACAAAGAGCAAAGAAGAATCATGCAAATGAGGCTCAAAATCATATTCAGGAAAGACTATAAGGACTCCCGAGCCTATAGTGTTTTAGAGATGGCATGAACACCATAATGCAACCAGGACCTACCTAGGGCATCCATGTTCTGGTAAGCTCTACCTCCAAGTTGTGACACTTCTAAAGAAGATATGATGGTTCCATGTCACAACTTGATGGGATTGATCCTATAGTAGAGGAAAACGACAACGAGATGCAAAAGTTGGGGTAATAACCTAACCTATATGCTCAAGTTGATTCTTGGAAAAAAAATTATGGACCGTCAAAATTTTCTCAAAACTCAAAAAAAGTGTCCCAATACCCGATCAAATCCCTCCCATATAACTCCTGAATCACTCTAAATGGTTTTTGGTATAAAGAAACTGATAAGGGAGGCCAAAACAGTGACAAAAAGAGGCCAAAAAGTCTATAAATAGAAGTTGGCAGCTCATTATCACCATTGCTGATTTGGAAACTGACTCTGGAGCCAAAATATCCCCTTTGCTAAAAATGGTGATTCTGGGAGCTACAGTGGACGAAACGAACTTCCTCTTGGACCAAGTAAGTACAAACTCCCTTATCTAGCTATTCAATTCTTGAATTTTGTCTTTAAGTTCATTTTTTGGGTGGGCATCGACCTTAAAAAGGTTGGCCCTAGGTACACGCAGGTTGTCTCTAGACATACCACATGTACACTCGGGCAGAGTAAAGGCTGCCTGCGTGTACACGTGACTGTCGCCTCTACAGCTCGCGTGGACCCCCTCTTTGTATTAAAAAGAATTAAAGGGCAAGTACTGACCCTCCTGAACCTTGTTGTGTTGGCAGGATGTATGTCCAGTGGAGGGAAAGGGAGCATGGAGAAATCAGTGAGTTGGTTGCGGGAGATCCGAATGTCGTGGCCATGTTGATGCAATGTGGTCTACTGAATTTTTTTTTGTGTCCATTTATGTGCACACAACCAAGGCTACTGAATGCCTTGATTGACTACTAGCACCCTGATGTAGAGGCCTTTATGCTAGAGGGGCAATCATTGGTGCCCACCACCGAGGATATCTATTTTTTGACTGGCCTCTCAAGGAGAGGGTAACCAGTCAACTCAGGATGTTTCCTACAGGACCGAAAGATATCGGAATTGATAGTCGAGCACTGTGAGACTGGGATTGATCGTTCGGGCTCCCAGGTACCTATCAGTAAGATCACTAACCTATCACTGCAGGCGATATTATTACTGATTGGGTGGATTACCGGCTCAACAACCTTGCATCAGGAATCTCGCGCACAGATGAACTGTGCTATCTAGTGCTTGAATGCATAGATTTATGATTGGAGTACCACACTGCTCGAGTGCATGAAGAGGCAATTGACAGATTACCGACAACGGACACAAGGGAATTTTGGGTTCGGGATGATTTTGTGTTCATTTTTCTTTGAGAGAGTTCCGAGCTTTAGCCCTTGGGAAGTAGTATGAGGACATCAGGCCTCGTTTCCTGCAGTGTGTAGATGGGCTGTATTACTGCCACGATAGGGTGGTGGAAGGACCAATGAGTCCTTCGATGATGACTTATTTGCGTGGTTTTCATAACAGATCCCTGTGATCAAGGATTACCCATATGCAGGGATAGATTTTTCTAGAGATCCTGAGATACCGGTGCCTCCTGGTGAGGAGCGAGGGGAGATGGATAAGTCTCCACCTTTGTAGTTTTTTTGTTTTCATATGTAATTTTTTTTTTACGTCATTTTTGTTATATATATCATTTTTGTATGCCAGAGTATTTGACGGGTATACGTTTGTTGCATGCAGATGTGGGACCCGTGTGACCTGTCGATTATGCATGGAACAGGCATCGCCATGGCCAAAGGCCACAGCTGCCGCTGCCGGGGGAGCAGCAATAGCAGGGAACCTCCCAGTCGAGGAGGCTGAGAGGGTCCTTAGACAAGTTGAGCGGAACTTCACTGCACTCACTCGCATAGTCCCGATGGCAGAGATAGAGGACCTACCGCCATCCATGCAGCCTCATGTAGTGGGGGCACCTCGGATGTGGGTCCGACTGTTTAGGCATTTATCCCATGCTGTGGACTATTATAACAGGGGCCATAGGCCCTGAACCTATGTAGACTTTTTACGTGCCACGAGCACTAGTTGTATATATTTTTTGAGGGCATAAGCCCTGTGACTCATTATTAGTCCCATTTTTGAGGTGCTTGTGTCCATCTATGTACTCTTGTTGTTTTATGATGTTATATATGTTTTTTTTATCTTTTGTGTCTTATGGATCACGTGTGCAAAAATGTATTTACATGCTTATGTCAATGTTCTTTCATATGTGTGCAAGATGCCAATCTAAAATTTGATTAGCTAGAGTATCTGTAATTTGGTTTAATCTCCTAGGAACATGAAAATATGTAATATAATCAAAGTTTTGTTCTAAGAGACGTACCCTAAGGAATCTTCAGTGTAAAGTTGGATCATGAACCCGGTATACTCTGTTTAGCTACGACATAACCAGTTGAGCATCGAGATAGACCTGGAGATGAGAGATACCCAATGAAAAGGAGTCACGAAGTAACTCAATAACTGCACTATACTCGATGACATTATTTGTGGTGTCACCCAATCATATACCTCCAAAAGATAACAACTGGCCCTGAGGTGTAAAGATTACCCAAGCTGTGGAGGCAAGCCTCCGAGTGTGCCGACTAGCACCGTCTGCATACCCAACGAACACCTCGGAATCACTTGACATCTGCCATATTGATGAAATATAACATCAATGACACGTTCATAACACTTAAAAGAAACTAAAAAGTAATAGTACAAAGACTATACATATGTTACAAAAAGTTACCCACAGTGACCTGCCTATGAGTAATACTTCTTGAGGTAGAGCCCATTTCTAGGCTCCGCCAAAGCATTCCCTTCAAAATCAACCAGACGATAAGTGCCCTTCTTTAATACCTCTTTTATGATGAAGGGTCTGAACCACATGGGTTTGAATTTTCCTGACCCCAGGGGGTCCTTATCTTGGTCATAGACTAGGACAAGGTCGCCTTCAGAGAAAATCCGAGGACGAACGGACCTATCATACTGACACTTGACCTTATGTTTGTGAGCCTCATTGGCTAGGGCTGCATCACAATGCTGCTCATTGAGATGCTCAAGGTGTACTAACCGTTCTTCAAATGGAGAAGTGTCTAGCAATAATTGTACTACCAATTTTAGAGATGGGATCTGACATTCGATGGGAAAGACTGCCTCCAACTCATAAACGAGTTGAAAAGGTGAGAAACCAGTTGCAGTCTTAACAAATGTTCGGTAAGCCCATAATGTCAAGTATAACATCAAATGCTAATTTGACATGGCTGAGTTGATAGTTCACTGTAGAATAGTCTTAAGAGTTTTGTTTACAGCCTCTACCTACCCATTAGCTTGGGGGTAGTAAGGTGATGAATGCTCTTGCCGTAACCCAAGCTTTGATGTTAATTCGGTCATCATTTGGTTCTGAAAGTGACTGCCATGGTCAGTGACAATTTCTCTCGGGACGTTGAACCTTGCTATGATCTGATTGAATAAGAAGAGAGTTACAGTCTCTCCATCATCTTTAAATGTTGGCATAGCTTCGACCCACTTAGTGAAGTAGTCGACATCTATGATGATATAGCGGTGCCCCCTTGCTGACGGGGGGTTGCAAGTAGTGTAATCAATCCCCCACTTGGTGAAGGGACCAATTGTGATGACAGGAAACATAAGAGTGGGATGCACCCTCATCTTCTGAGAGAAGACTTGGCACGGATGGCATTTCTTGACCGATTCTATACAATCTTTGATAAGTGTCGGCCAGAAGTAACTTGCTCGTAGAATCTTTTGGGTTGTTTCCAGCCCAGACAAATGACCACCACAAGCTCCAGTCTGGAAATCGTTGAGCACGATGACTGCCTCCTCATGTGTGAGACATCGACGTAAGACACAGTCTACACCTCTCCGATACAACGTATCATTGAGTATGAGATAATTCTTAGCCTGATGACATATACACCGATGCTCATCATGAGAAGCAGAGGTGGGGCATTTCAAAGTCTGGATATAGATAATTATATCTCCATACCAGGGATCTAAAGATGTAATCAAAAACATATCTCCTCGGATAGGTGATTCCTCAGGCACAACGTCACCTGACTCAACCGGAAGTTCCGAAATAAGCTCTGCGAAGACCAATGACTTTTTGGACTTTGCTGAAACGAAGACTAAGTCAAATTCTTGGAGGATGACTATCCATCTACTAATTTTTCCGCCTATAACCCGTCATGTCAACATGTACTGGAATGGATTCATGACAGCAATGATAGTGGTCTTGCGAAATAGAACATAATGACGAAACCGTTGAACAGCACGAACTGCTGCCAACGCAAGTTTTTCAATATGTGAATAATTGAGTTCCGGTCCTACGAGGCCTCGGCTCAGGTAATAGATCACATATTCTAAGAACGAATCATCTTCCTGAACTAAAACCATGCCAATGGTTGACTCTGCGGCAGCCAGATATAATAAGAAATATTTTTTATAGTTAGGTGGTCATAGTAGAGGTGCAGTTGTGAGGGCGTGTTTTAATGCATCGAAAGAGCATTGAGCGGCTTCGTCCTAGAAAAAGGGAACATCTTTCTTCAGTAAATGCATAAATCCCTTGGTGATTTCGGCATAGTTGGTGATGAAGCGTTGTAAGAAGTTCCCCTTGCCTTATGGACTCTGAAGTTGTAGGATTGTGTGGGGGGGGGGGCAACTGAATTATTGCCTCCACCTTGAGAGGATCGACCATGATCCCTATTGTTGATACAATGAAACCTAGCAAACGTCTTGACGTTACACAGAATCTGCACTTGTTTGGATTCAAGCGAATCCTAAAGTAGCGACAACGTTCGAAGATTAGTCTAAGGTGTGTAGGATGATCCGTTATCTTGCGAGATCGTGATGCTAAATCATCTATATAGGCCTCAAATATATGCTTGAGATCATGAAAAGCAAAAGACATGGCCCGTTGGAAGGTTGCGCCAACATTTTTAAGACCAAAAGGCATCTTATGATATGCGAATGTACCCCACGGACAAATGAATGTCGTTTTCTGTTGGTCTTCGGGTTTGATTATATCTCGAAAAACTGTCCATGAAAGAAAAGACTTTGCAACCAACACATTCATCAATGATCTGGTCGATGAACGGTGTTGGAAAATTATCTTTGGGACATGCCTTGTTCAAATCATGGAAATCAGTACATACACGAATTGTGCCTTTTTTTTTATTGACTGGCATAGGATTTGACACCCATTGAGTCAAATGGATAGGATAGATAAAACCTTCCTTTAACAATTTCTCAACCTCAATCTTGATGGTTGCTGCTTTCTTGGGATTAACTGGATGCAGTTTCTGTTGAACAGGCTTGGCATCAGGATACGTTGTGATTTCATGTTCAACTATTTTTGGATCGATACTTGGCATTTCCTCATAAGACCAGGAAAAAACGTCACGAAATTCTTTGAAAAGATTCGTGTAGATTTGAATCTCTTCGGGGGAGAAATCTTCTCTGATGAAGACGTTCTCCACAACGCCAGGGTTTCAGGAGATGTTGATTGGTATAGTCTCAGTGATAGTTACCATATTACCCTCAGCATAAATTTCATCTGTAGCTAAGAGATTAATAGGACATGGCTGATCTCCCGTCATGGTCACGGTGAATTCTCCTGCTTTGATTCAGCTTAACTCTGGGAGAAAATATGATCTGTGATGAAGATCATCCCAAGGTTTGTCCGGACTAGTCATTGCTTCAATTACTGCTTCATCAGAAGGCAAGACTAAGTCTAACGAATTTACGTTAGCGAGAGAACCCTGAGCCCAAATATGCTCTAGAAGTGGATCTATCTCTTGTGCAGGAGTTGGATCTGTGTTAGCTGAAGCTTGTTGGACTAAAGAGTACACTATTTCAGTGGAAGACAAGGGCATGGGCATGTCGGGGTGCCCTGTCTCATCCATCGTGGCTGATGGGGAAGGAAGAATCCATGGATCCTCAAAGTAAGTCGTGCAGAATGACGAAACTTGAAAAATATCAACCTTATGGTGACTAGATATAAATTTGATATCACCCTGTGGAGGTGGGTAATCGAAGGTACACATCAAAGATGTGCACAAACCAACTCCTACATTGATGAAACCTGGTTGAGGATTATCAATCATTGGGACCATGGATTCTCCCAAAGCTGGGTCAAGTCTGGAGAAAGACAATTGATCGATGGTCACTATCCGACCCTCGTGTGGAAACAACAAGACCCATAAAACTATAGCAACCATAGCTTACATAGCATAATTCCAACTCCATCCTAACAAGAGGTTATAGTTGAGGGTAGCATCGACTACCTCTACTTCGACACACATGGTCTTCCCTCCTAAATGCATGGGGAAAGAAGGAACAATTCCATGTGGTCGTAACGAACGAACGTCAAAAGTAGTGAGGAGAGTAGGTGATGGAGACAAAACAGGTTAGCCAATGGCCTTCCAACATGCCAAGGACATAACGCATGTCGAGGTGCCCTCATCGACCACCGTGCGGAAGATATTTCGTGTAAAAAATTTCGTGGGGTAAGCCACTACTATCTAAAACGCTACGTGGTAAGGTAGACAAGGTTTTAAGTTGGTTGTATCTAACATGATGGTACCCGGATTACAAGTCTCAGTACAGCCAAAAGTGGTTAACAAAGCTTTCCTTTGAGAAGGGCAACTTTGGAGGACCTCCAAAGTAGACATCGCACAAGGGGCTTGTGATAAATTCTCCACCACAGAGTAGTTCTGGGTGGCCCTTGCATTTGGGTTATGAGAAGACTTTTTAAATGCACCATTTGGAATGCATGTCATTGTTTCTCGCAACGTCTTCTTAATCTATAGAGGAAGAGATGCGAGGTCAAATTCTTTTCCTTTCTCAGAAGCGCTTGGTTTACTATAATCGTGCGCTCTAATTGATATGAAAGCATCACCCCTGACCATATATATGCTCGCAGATGAGGGATTGTTTGGAGGCGGGCAGGTTTCTTGGCTGCCCCCTTCTGTGCTTGTCGAGGCTTGAGTTAGATTTTTCCCGTGTTGAAAGGGGTTAGTCAACATTGCTTGTTTTTTCTGTGTGACGAACTTTTGGGCCTTTGCAAGCCGAGGACATAGATGGTTCGGGTGGTATTCCACGCACAAGTTGCAGGGATACCTCACCTTTTGTTTTTCAGTGTTGTCCCCGCTAGCATTATCGTTGGGTTTTTTATCCCCCTTACCCTTCTTTCGTTGTTTTTTCTTCCCTTCAGGCTGCTGGGGGGGCTTTGGTTTAGTTGACTGCATTGTGTGTACCTCCAATGTTTGGGTAGGGGGAGAAGCCAAAGAAGTAGTTTTGTTGACCGCTGTGTGCTGTATGGATAATTGTTGCAACTTCTTTGTCAATTGCTCAGCGGGCTTGGTTTGTGCTGAACCGACAATACCATCGGCATGTGGTCCAACTCTCTGTCTAGTTTTATCCAGTATTTAACGTGGCGCATCTAGCAAGATGTTTTATAATAAACTGGACTGAGAATAGATGAGCTCAAACTATTGAGCCCTCATGATGGCTTCTTCTTCATAGAAAACTCTGGATGTCGCAACGTATTTTGATAACTGTGGGACCAAAAACTTAAAGAACCACTCAAGCAGGAATGTTGGTGGGACTGGTACTTTGATTAAACTCTTCCGGCATATCCATTCTTGGATGTGATCAGAGATATGGTCTGTTGCTATCTGTTCGAAATTAGCGAGCAACTCTGTTCCAGCGTCGTATCTCACAGGTAACTGGAAATTGTTAAGGAAAGCCATTGCCAACTCGCCAAACGAAGAGTATCTTGAGCGATTGAGCTCAATGTACCATTTCATGGCACTCCAAATGAGAGTACGTTGAAACAATCACAACTGTACAGAGTCATCTTTCAATGAGTTAGATGAGCACCAAAGATGAAAGGTAGTCACATGATCTCCTGGATCTTCATTAGGCTTGGCTTCGAACTTTGGAATGTCTGAAGGCAACTTCGTCAGAAATGGAGGCCAATGCAGATCGTGACAAATAGGGTCATTCAACAACCTTGTCAAATATGGCAAGTGTAAAGTTGCCATGAATGGTAGTTTGGGTTGTTGTTGATAACCTGGGAAAAAGGGTCTTGGAGTTTGACTGGCACCAGGTTGCTAGGAAAAGTTTGGTTGCTGGCCCGGATTCTGGTAGAAACCATGGCCCTGGCTAGCGTAAGGATTTTGCATCTGTGGAGACATCATCGGCTAATTTCCCAAATAGGACATGGAATGTTGGGCATGCATTGTATTCGAAGGACTTTGGGAAGGATTACCCCATGCCGGTCTCGTGGGGATAGGCATAGTAGTTTGTCCGAGGTTCCATTGATTGTGGAAAGAATTACCCCAGATCGACATTCCAGAGGAGGGAATGGATCTTTGCCCTGAATCCCAAGGTCCTGTTAGGTTTTCCCCCTGTGCAGGAATAGTACCCTGCACAGGAGTAGATTGTCCAAAAATGGGGTTGCCCCCAATTGGGAAAGAGGCTGACAAGAAGGTGTTGTTACCAAACGTTCCATTCCAAGAAAATGATGTTGAACCTACTGGCATACTATGCGAAGGTGGTCCTTGACTCCTCGCTCCAAATAAACTATTGTGTGTAGGTTGCCCGATGAATTGCTGATGCGAACCATCAAGTGAAGGGGACGAAGGAGGGATATGACCTCCTGCATAAGGAAAAGCATTAAAAGGGACATGAGTGCCCCCCAAGTGACCTTGTAGAGGAGCGCTAGAGCTCCCTGCCCCTAGACCCAAATTCTTTAATGTGGAGTAGGACAGTACATGACTTGTACCTGAACTAGGCATATCGTATGAGAACGGAGGGCCTGTTGCACTAGGTGTAAGAGGGGTGATGGCTGCCACCAAAGATGGGTTCGGACCACTGTGCAAAGTAGTTGCAGTCGAGACCATGGTGGCTTGAACCAATGATGGTAGGTTAGGAGATGACTCTCCTGTGGTGACAACCATGGTGGGAATTGAAGAATTCCCAGAAGAAGTAACAACATTTGTTTCCATTGTTGTGCGAGACACTGTCTGGTCCTCGTGAAATTGAATTGGTACAATAAAAGATGCCAAGATATCAATGGTTGAGGTTTCAACCAAGCCAAGAGCAGTTGCTTCAAGGTTCAAAATGGTCGATTCCTCCGGGGGTTTTTCGGGCACAATGGTTTGTAACCCGGTCGCTTCGAAAGACCCTTGTTGGTCTAGCTTTCGCCTTAATGGTGGCGGGGGTGGCTCCAATGTAACTGACGACAAGCCAAGAAGCCTTCATGACCGGCGGAGCTCGGGATCCTCCACTATGTGAGAAGATCCAAGACACTCTAAGGTAGTCTAAACGCTCAAAAGTAACACACACTAAGAAAAAAGTCCCTAGAAGATAAGACAAGCAAACACTAAATTAATTGGAAGAACAGTTACAACAACCAACACTAGAGCAACTTACCGATGCAAGTGCAACTCGAACACGGAAGCACCCTCTGGGTATACTCTACAAATTGTGGCCCTATGTATGTCCTAGGTACCGTGGTATACCCCCACAGTCACCTATGTATGTCCCTAATAAATATTGGCAATTAGGTTGCCAGCACGCGAACAGTCACCAGGCGAGTACAGTCGAAAGTCGGGTAGACCACAATGAGTAGGGTATCGATCCCGAAACCTATCAAGGGTATCGAGAGAAAATGGTCTGGAAGACAAATGAGGACTTCGAATGGATTCGAGACCCACAAAGCCCTGTGGCAAATGCAAATGACGAAATCCCAAAACAGGCCCTCTATATGTGTTCTCCACTACGATTGGTCTGGCTTTGGAGGGGTTATCTCTGCTACCTTTTCGCACGCGACCTCATGTTTAGCCCCTGTGTTAGAGGGGGGTCCCGGATAACTTCCATGAAACTAGACTTAGAGACTCCCTATCTCAGACTCCAATGTTTGATTTTAAATGGCCTTGAAGAGTTTCCTCTCCAACCTAATCTAAGGCCCTAGTCCTGAACTAGTTTGTGAACCCGACAAACATAAAAGTCTAGTAGATTTTAAATTTAGTGTTAATTTTATGTCTTTGTCTTACGTCAAGGGGTATGAGGGTGAAACTGATGATGTGTAAAATATGAAAGAAAAAAATGAATAAAAAAGATGGAAACAAAAGTTTTACTGAATGCAAAATTTCAACAACTTTTCAAAAGAAAGATTTATTAACTTTTCTAAGATTTTGGACAACAAAGTCAAAGGAATTTCACTCGACTATGAGCTACTTATGATCTAAGTGAACTGCAAAAACTTATGAAATAAAGACTTTTCTCTAGCTGATGATGCAGAAACACACTCTTCAACCAAAGAAGAAAATGAAAAGAGATTTTATTTTATTTTATTTAAGTGCTAGTAAAGCAAGAAAGGGAAAATACCAACAAGCAAAAAACCAAGAAAAAAAATTCTGTCTTAAAGCGCAGATCACAAAGAATCAGATTAAAAAATCACACAATAGCAATTGTAAAAACAATTACTCTCACGCTTGTCTAAAAACCGTAAAAAAAAAATTATTTTTATTTTTCTGACAACGTTTTAAATGAGAAAAAGCAAGCTAAGGGTAAAAATAATCCTAAGATACTGGCTGTTCAAACAGAGATTCAAACACCTGAGAGGAATACTTCCTATCAAAGGAGAGGATGACTGCCTCACCTTTAACAAAAAGTAGCATGTACAAGCACACGACTGTCACTCAAACAACACGTGTGCGAACGTGTGTTGAACAACAATAGAGGGCGTGTACACGCAGGCTGACCTTGTGCATGTCACGTGTATATATTAACTCTAAGAAAAAATGAAAACAGACAGACCAAACCGGGAAGAGACCTCTGATATTGATAACCAAGATCCCTTGAAGGCTTGGATACTCTTTCAAACAAAAAAACAAATAATGCAAGGAAAAAAAATAAGGCAAAAACAATCTGAGATATGATTGTTTAGCAAACAAGACTCAGACAGAATTTCAGAAAACCCCCTAAGAATGTGTGATTCTGATAGGGAAGAGGAGGACTGCCTCTGAGGTTCTCTGAACTCCTACACACTACTGCTACCTCTACAGCTAGTGTTCACATGTGGGATGTAAGAGGGTAGGGCACGGGTACACGCGTGCAGGCCTTGTGCAGGCCACATGTACCTCTGTAGGTCCTAAAAAACACAGTCAAGAAAAAGTTAGGGAAAGATGGTATGAAAAACTAGACTCCTTGCTAGCTCAGACTTTACAGAAATGAAAAAAAAAGACAGGCAAGAAAAACTAGTCTTTAAACTACCCAAAAACTAAATAAAATTTCAGGAACCCTAGAGATTCTCCCCAGTGCGGTTGCCAATTCTGTTGTTGGGGAAAAACAACCTATAGACTAGCAAATAGAGTTCAGACTTTGCGTGTATATATGACCAAATAGAAATTACTTTCTACCTACATCCCTAAATTTAAATCCCCTTTTCTTAGTAAATGCATAGAAAGATCCACCTACCTTGTTACTGGTGTTTGATGTCGATCCTCCATTGTGCTTGATTACTTGTTCTCAATACTCCTTCCAAAGTTGACCTGCATTCAAAACGAGCAACAACTATGCATGCTTACTACTTATATACTAACGGGTTAGAAATCAAACATAAACCAATCAAATAATAGAAAGTTCATGAATTGGGACGGGAAAAGAATTCTCTTTATTACTTAAAATGAGTCAACTTTCAAAAGTTGAGACCAGCCACCGCTCCTTGAACCTGATCCTGGGCTCCTCTTCTTCTGTCCTCCAACTGTTTTTCTTTAAATCTCCTTTGGCATTAGGAAAGGCTAAAGGGTTGGGACAATGGAATATGTAAATGGGCAGAGTTTCTTTGCTACATTTTTCCTCTTCCAAATGGTACCCCTACCCCTTCTTTTATAGGCCAGAAGGAGCTAGGTTTTTGGATGAACCCTCGGCGATGCATGGCCGAAAGGTTAAGTTAACTCACCCATAGATTTTTGTTCCATCGACAACTTTCCTTTTTTCATGATTTTGTCGGTCCACATGGGTTGTTTTGGGTTAGCCAGCGTGTACACGCGTGCAATAATGGGTTAGGGCGTGTGGGTCTTTACACAAGAGGAATTTCAAAGAGTTGCTCAATAGAGTTTTGGCAAAAAAGGGATATGAGTTGGCCTGATGCCAGGTAAGCATGTGTGGTGCAATTTAGGGTTATAACAACCATGAGTTTCATTTCCATACCTCTTTGAGTAATCATAGGAAATAAAATTTACGCTTTAAACTAAAATTGATTAGTAATGATTTTATTGTTTAGGGTGCACAAACTAGCCTAGGATTTAGTGCCTTGGAATAGGATTTTATGAGTAAACTTCTCCAAGGCAATTAAGTCAACATATCTGTCTGAGACAGGGAGTCGAAAAATACATTATATAATTTGTAATATCAGGAGGCTCCACTCACACCAGAGTTAAGCATGAGGTCGCATGAATTTTGTTGAAGGGATAACCCCTAGATACTCACCTAGCATCAAACATATTTCTATGGTTTTATTCGTATTTGGGGATATTGCTAGTATCCATACCTCTGTGAGAGGCAGTACTTTCAAGGTTTCAATATTTTCTACCCTGTCCATACTGTAATCCAGACTTATGACTGTTCACCTATGCATCGGTTATACAATGGTTGATTAGTTGATTGACTTAGGTTTCTCATAGGTTACTTGCAACAGTTATTCTGCTTGTATCCTGAGTTAGATAGGGGTCAAACAACACACAACCTTTATGGAGTATTACCTCTCCGGGGGCATTTGACCAACTGGTTGTTAAGCCTATGAGGGCCCTTATAACTAATTTTATTACCTCCAAACTTTAGCAGGGAGTCTCAGGTCCCTCCTGGATGAGTCATGCCTTCTTTAGCGAGGGAGGCCACTCAACCACTTTAGCCTGTTTTCATGCATATTGGTCATTTGACTTTTTGGTATGCTCTTTGATTACTAGTTGGACCTAGGACCCTGTTTTTGGTTTCATTATCATGGATAACAGAGTTCCTTTTACTCCTCCATTCACTGCTACCCCCCCCATGATGCCTCCTCATTTCATGGGGGGAAACCCTTCTGTTTTTTACAATGATATGCACGATTACAATGCTCAACCCGCATCTTGGGTCTCTAGTCATTTTTCTGTTGATATTCCTTCCCACATGTAACCCCCTCCATACTCTACTTATATGAATCCTAGCATTGGACCCAGGGGAACCATCGCTCCCATGCCCACTTCTTCGTTTGATATGAGTCATGCTCCCATGGGAGGTTGGAACCTTCCACCTTATGGATTCAATCCTAGCTATGCTCTTTCAGGATCCAGTGCTCATATGGGTGCTTATTACACCCTACCCATGTATCTTTCATCTACCATGTCCGTCCCTTTAAACACCTTTTCTGCAGTAGGTCCTCAAGTACCCCCAGGTCTTTTGTATGGGGAGAATCAATTTTATAATTCGGGCTACCCTCCTTATGGGACACCCTCACAAGGGGGAAACATATATACTCACTCGAATAATTATTATCCTACCTCGGTCCCTTTGCAGACCGCAATGATGATGCCTGTCCATACCTCTTTGGACCACCTTGGCATAAACCACCATGTTTCTGGGCCAGGACATGGAGTATACCAGGATCCTTTCTGGCCTGCAATGTTTTAGAATCAATCTTTTTCGGAACCCTAGAATCAAATACCACAATCTATCACTAGCCCAACCATTGTAAGCCACACTAGTGCACCATCACCCACCTCTGCTAGTCATGTCAGAGACGAGTCAATACTTTCTACAAATCATGTCGACAACTCACTTCCAACCTCTGCCAATTATGTTGGGGGCACCATCCTTTTCATCCCAGATCATAGCTGTGTCACATGTCTGAATCCTATTCATCATATAGGAGACAACTTTCTTTCCTCAACCAGTCCCATCTAGAATCCTAAACATTTCAAATGTAAGCCTAGATTCCTTTGCAGGACTTGTGAAGGAAGCCATTTTACTCATTTGTGCCCAGTGACTACCAGGATACCAGATGTGTGGGGCTCACCCAAAATCCCTTCAGACTCTGAGACACCCATGTTTCCTCCTCACACCACTTCACCTTTAATGATCCTGGTGGTCTCACCACCAAGATTTTCCTCTGACCTCACCCCCTCTACGAAGGGTGAAGCGTCTCCTACCCCCATCACCATGCATCCTCTTCAACCTATAATTGAAGAAGTGACCACATCATTGTCATTTATGGTCAAACCGACTCTTCCTGAAGAGAGTGATGCACCTTTCAGTCATGTCATCAACATTCCAAATCCTCCCCCTTCTGAACGAGAGAGATTTATTCTTCCCCTGAATGCTCTTCCTCCAAGTCTTGATGAGACCCCCTTCGATTGGGATGACATGATGGGGAATCCCATGCCCCCGCCTATGTCTTTTCCACTAAGAGTCATTATTCGAACCATAACATAGTCTATGTACTCCATTAGCACTTTCTCCTCCTCGACTTGGAGAGCTTTGGGATTTCCCAATATTTTTTCAACTATCCACAAGATAATGACTTTTAGCAGAAGGTCGGGATGGGAACCTTGGCGTCCCCTTTACATGTTGATTAGAACTAAAAACGAGTCTTAGTTAAGCTATTTTCTGACTCGTTATTAAAAATTGAAAAGATCATCGAGTGATTTTTCCCTTTCACACTCGTTAAAATTATATTTGAAAGATCATGAATCTTAGTTAATCTCTTTTCCAACTCACTATCAAAAATGGAAAATATCGTTGAGTGAACTTGTCTTTTTCACACTCGTAAATTGGATTTGAAAAGATGTCTATTTGGCACAAGTTTACCCCTTTTTCACACCAGGTAGACTAAAAGATATAAAAAAGGATATTTTTTGGCGTTATATTGTGATTGCATCTCATGCCCTTGCTTGTAGTATTGAGCCTTTAGCTGGTTCTCACTTTGCGTTATAAACCATGGCCCAAGCAGTTTGCATCCTCAACCAAGAAGAGCCTTTTTTATATCCTTCAAAATTTGACACCCTATACCCTGGAGGGAACATCACCCCGAGTGTCCATCTCCTGCATGCATTTCCTTGCATTGAACATAGGTACGTTCCACTGCTGGAACTAGTTTTTCTTACTTGCGACACTCGTTCCCTCCTTTTTATCATAGCATTCACTTGTTATGAAAAAAAAAATATGGGCAGGAAGGGAGTACTATATTGTAATTGGAAGCATTCGTGTCACCTTTGAACAAAGCACAAAGTTATTGAGTCCTTGCGTCATCATAATTTTGGGTTTAGCATGGCCTTAGGAAGCTGATATCGTTACATAATTTTCTCTACCAATGGTTTAATCTTCCAGTCACTATAGAGAACATTATGGATGCCTCTTGCATCTAGTTGTCATATCATTAATTCTATGCTATCAGAGTCCACCGTATGTCTCATGCTCTTGTTCAAAGGAAGTCTATCAACCCGTGTCATCCACTCCTCAGAAATATTGACTTTGCATGTCGGCCATACACTCAGTTTGTCTCAGAATCACATGATACTTTGGTCTTATGATGCACCCTGGCCCTACTTTCATCATTGGTAGGTCACTTTGAACCCAACAATCAACATTTCATCATGGGTTGTTGACTGGGTGGTTTCCCTTGTGTTCAATGGAAAGACATCTATTCACAATTTGGGATTCGTGTAGTGTCTTGGATGCCATTAGCCTTATTGGTGGTTTCTTCGCCTTTGTCAATAGTTTTCATCATTGGTTGCTATTTAGAGGGTCTTTTTCGTGTATTTCTTGAATTTGGCACACACGAAAGATGCACAGGGTCATTGGTTCATGAACATGTTCTTCATCCGATCTCCACCAAATCATGAAGCTCCTGCTTTGTTCCTCACAATGACTGATGAGAGATGCCTTAATGCTCTCCTTTCAGTAGGTCTCTTTCCATCGACTTCATCTCATGTATTCTGGATATGAGACCTAGAGTTTTGTGAGTACCTTGAGGCTTGTAGTCATTAGTGGCAGGCTCTCTCTCCATTGACATATGGGAATACATCAATGTCTCCTAATCAATGGATCTCTCAAGTGTTCAACACCAGCTCCTTTATTCACATTTGTAGAGATGTACTCGATGCCTTGATACCTAATTTCATCATTGGTAGGTTGTCTCACGTTTGTTAACGGTATACCTCAATGATCGGTAATCAAACAATGTCTCATTGTGTTCAACCTCAACTCATTATTCACATGATGTAGACTTGCACCATTGGCAGATTGTATTGAAGACTTGAAGACATCACTTTGTGGATGAAACTTTCCCGAGTTGTTGATTCCATTTCATTGAACCATTACCTATTTTACTTCAGTGATCATGGGAGATTAGATTGTACTCCATGGTATACAGATATCTTCAGATTGATTTTGAGACTAGTTTCACTGGGCCTTGTTCGTGACTATGATAGTTGTTGACATGTAACCACATTTATACTTTCCTACTCATGGACATGAAAACTTGTTGGTATATTTTCCACATGGATATGCATTGTATTCTTGGCAGCCATAAATGTAAATTTAGTACATAATGTAATGAGCAATTGAGTTCGTCTAGCTGGTTCTCTACCACTCCACTTTTGGGTTATTTATAATGTATTTTGGCCATCACAAATACTCCTCTGATCTCACACATTAGGGGGAATATGTTATAGAAATATTTGCCTCACCATTTCTATATTGCACAGAGGGCCTTTTTCCATTTCCCTATGCAGACTTATCAACCCCTTTTTGATACATTCAGAGCCAAAATATATATTTTTCCACATATACGCTCCTTAACTTCTTTGCAAGATGTGTATACGCTTGTTGCTCCACTACAACTCGCGTATATTGGGATTTGTGCCATAAAATACAAAATGAGGTCGGGTTTCCATGTCATGACATAAGATCTTTGATCTTTGGCCTTCCATATACTGGAAACGTTCCGACTCATCCCTTCAGTTCCATTCTAGAGGCTATGGAAAAAGAGGAGAAAGCATTCAACTTTGAGAGCAAAGTTACTCTGGAGAAATTACTTCATATTGAGTTTGCATCTTTTTGTCCCTCAGGTCTGAATATAATGTTCATCCCCCAAGATCTTTCCTTATTTTCGAAAGGACCTCATTACCTCTTTGCTATGAGCTTGCCTTTGGTGGAGGATTGAAGTGGTGGAGACCTAGTTGGAAGGAACTTGGTTTCTTGGTTTCAAACTATGGCAACATGGAAATCTGTAATGTTGATACTTCTGTTGATCAATTATTAATAGAAATACTCTTTTCCCGTCCTATTGATATCTTGCAAATATATGATTATTATCCATGGGAATGTTTGTAATGTTTATTAATGGATTGTTCTATCTGATGTGCTAACTCATTTTATATATTGTCACTATATACTTGCATCGCTTGTTTGTTGAGAACTTCTTGCATGTGTAAAGCTTTAGGTCAAAGTGCTCAATGGTGGAACGACATCAAATGATTGGATCGAGGTAGGTTTCTTCCTCGTATTGCACATTAGTTTATATATCACATGTTGGAATTGAGTTGATTTCTGTAGTCATACCTGTCTGTTGTGGTTTACCCTTGGCCATAGAGAGTTTTTCCCTTGTAACACAAGGCACATGAAGGGAGGAAGACTAAATGTATCAAGCAATCCAGAAACATAGTCATTAAGAATGCGACCAGTGTCAAGGAAATAATAAACTATGAACTGTCCGACCCCTCTTTAGTTAAATTTTAATGGTAAAACATTTTTATTTTTCCTTTCATTTTATTTATGTTATCCAATTCGAAATAAGTCTATTTGAAGTTTGGTTTCATTTACTAAAATTAAGACTGGCTACAGAATCTTCGATTCTGTAGCCAAAACTCTTTTAAGAAGAATTAGTTATTTAGAAATTGTCTTTCTAATTTATTAATTTGGTTTTGTATTCTCAGGAAATGGGAGATCCCGCTGCTGATTATTTGGAGAAAATATGTTCAATCATACGCCTAAATGATTAGTAGTTTTTCGTTCTTTGTGTTTTATAGAAACTTTGATTTAATTTCTGAATAAACCAACTCTGTTATGAGTGGTTTTTAATCCACTACTTTTGTAATAGTACTTGATTTTGGGGGATACAACTCTATCCTGTGAGATATGAGTATTTGGATCCTAGTTTACTTTAAATACTGTTCACTTTGTTAGTGAAAGACATCTTTGCTTGAAACAGATTATGGACATGTAACTCTCAGAACTGAATGGACAAGTTGTTCACATTTCGGGTTTAGACCACTGTGGCATTGTTCCATTTATGTTTTTCCTTTTATATTATGGGATGTTAATATGTTACATATCTTTAGCCTCCATAGCATATAATGTTTCATTTTATTCAGCGCATTAAAGTTTGTCTATAATTTGATGCTTCATATGTATTATATTTGTGATCGTTATTTCACTTTGATATCAGTGATTTATACTTGATGTTGATTCGATCTATCTTATGAATGCTTCACATTAAAATTTCTTTTATTGTAAACATTCATGATCATATGGTCACTAGATCTATATGTTTATTTTTCTATTCTTATATCCTTGTCCCCGAAGATGCTCTTGAGTTTACTCAGGAGATGTTAGCATAAGCTTGCTTTAGGTTTCTCTCACAGGCAAGATAACCAGAAGTTTGGATTGCACAGGGATATAGGCACAACATGAGATTAATCTCAGGTTAGTGTTATTCGCATTCAATTTTCATTATTAGTGTATTAGTGAAATGAGACAGTTTAAAATGGATGTGACTATTATTTTGTTCTTGTTTCAGATTATGTTTTATTAGTTTCTTTTGAGTTTTTATATTTTAATTTATTAAACAAAAAATATAAAAATATGTTCTTTATTGATCTTCTTCATAGACAATTACAAAAACATTGATTTCACAAGGAATCCTCCAAAACTTGCAATCTGTAAATATCTTGTTTATAATCACATGTTCATATTTATGTTTCTGTTTAGAATTTGTAAATAACTAGATTCGTATAAATAGTATTATAGTTGTAACTTTAGAATAGTTTATTTTTTTTAGGACCTTAGTTGGATAATGGAGCCATTAAACCTGTCAGGATAGATCACACCAAATGACTTGGGTTAATTAGACAACCACAGACCAGATCTATCCTTCCAGTTGATGGTGTGTCTCTTATGCCCGTCAAAATATTGTTGTGGGTGTCGGGAAACCTGTGAGAGCTTGAGAGATGAATGGTTTGGGAACCCAAGTACACTATGGAACTGTCCTTGTGGATTCATAGCCCTGGCTTGGGGGTGACACTATTGTTGGGATTTGGAGAAGTGTTGTCTACGGTTGGGTGGAGCATCCTTGGTATACAACCAGTTGGTGTCATCATTTTATAAAGATAAGTCCTCTCTGTTGTGATATTATTATCTTTGTATGAATGTATTCCACTTTGTATTCTAATTATCGTTTAACTGAATCTTAGATTATGCATGCTTGATGGATATTGTTGTGCATGTCGCTAAATCTTGTATCTTATGCGTTCTTATTAATGAAAGAAGGTATCAGTAAGAGTACGAAGTCCAAGGGTGGGCTTGAAGGTAGAATGCCTTGACCTATGGGTGGATGGGTATGTTACAGTTTGGTATCAGAGCTTCTCGTTGAAACACCGAGTCGGTATGGACCGAGTCTGTTGGTCAGAGTCTCGGGGTCGAGATCAAACTCTGACTGTGAAGTTGAAAATCTCAGGAGGAATGGTGTTGCAGAATATACACAGGAGATAGAATGTTAGAGATTCGTTGTAAGGGGTTCGAAGGATCGTGACCATCCCCCTTCGAATTCAGGAGTGATCTCCACTGTAGTATCATGAGAGATCCAAGATTGTTGGATTAGAGGATAGGTGAACAAGGGTAATCTGATGTAAAGGAAGAAAGGGATAAGGTCACAACTGTCGGATCCCATGGGAGATAGAGATAAAAAAAAAAGAGGCATAGCGAGGAACCAAGTTGCACGGGAGATAATTTCCCAAGGCAGTCTGGAAATCCAAACCATGGTTTCACCAAGGGCTTACATGTCAGCATCAGGAGAACTGTGGGGTGAAAAACAGGTTACTCCAAACCGTCAATGCGTGCCCATGAAAATTGAAAGGAATGCAGTGATGTGACATGTTATTACTCGAGCGACGAACCTTTGAAGAGAAGAAGTAGTCAGGGACCATCGATATGTAGGAGGACACATGTCAACCGATCGTGTGCTCTAGGTGAAATCACTCCGAGAAAAGGTGAGCAAGGAGAAGTTCAGAATTGATATTTCTGGACTCCAGAGATTTGAAGTGAATTGCAGTCGTCTGATCCAAGAGGACACTCGGCAGAAATCCGCACGCTTCGGGGAAAAAAAAAGGTTGAGAGTTGAGTTCTCCGAAATCCAGAGACTCGAAGAAATCATAGTCGTCGATCCATAGGAGACACATGTTTGCCCTTGACCAAGTTTTGAGAGATTCGTGGTCATGTTGACCTATTTTGAGACTTCGAAAACCTGTTGAACAAGGAGAGGAAGCCAAAGTGGATATCATGGGATATTGGCCCTTTTGGGGTCCTTTTTGGGATGTGGGAATATGTAACGGGAATGGGACGTCAGCCCATGGGTTTACCCATGTTTAGGCCTATTTTGTAATATATAAATAGATTCTTAGGCTAGATAGAAGTAGTGGTGCATCTATGTGATGTGAATATATGCTAAGTGTAAGTAGAGTCTGTAAGTGCTTTGGGCATACTGTGAGAGACTTGCAGAGCTAAGTGCAAATGGTTGTAATAGAATGTGGAAGGCTTAGTGTTGTACACAAGGAAGAATGATCTAGCGAGCTGCGCAGATCTCTGTCCTATGCAGAGTAAGGTTTTTGAGGCTTGTTCTTGTTATCGATTGACTAAAGACAATAAAGAAGAAGAGTTGATGGACGTAGCCCCAGGGTGGGGGTGAACCACGTAATCACTGTGTTATGCTGCTTTGTGCTTTGTCTTGATGTGTTCACATGTTATTTTCTAAGTGCTTTGATGTATTTAGAAGATCTACTTATGCTTGGTGCTTATTATATGTGAGAATGTTAGATCTGATCTATATAGCTATGCTTAGTGCTTGATCTGCTGGATCCGATCTATTTACTTATGCTAAGTGCTTAAATACATTAGATTAGTGTGGATGTTGCGAAGCTCTGTTTTATCAACGAAGTGGGTATTGATTTCATATTGAGGAACTGATGGTGCTAAGTGCTTTATTAAGTAGTACAATCACAGATCTGTGCCCCAAATTTGTGCCCCAACTAAGGTTGTAGACACTTGAGTCTTGCAACCTCCCCTGCCTCTACCTTGGGTGAGACTTCATCTACTTCGTAGGTGTTGCTGAAAGAGCCAGTAGTTAGGGCTTTGTTGGTGTGTTGTTGTAGCGTTCAACCCTGGGTCTGCCCCTGTGCCAACAAATGGTTCCATTGTTGGGACCGAAACTGTGATTGTTGGGAATTGAGAAAGAGGAAGCTTTGTGAAAAGGTTTGACCTAAGATTGTGAAAGCTCTATGTGTAGATCTATACCCTAATGCATAGTATCCTACTCGATTCATAAAGATCTGTGAAAGAAGACCGATCTAAAGAAAGGAGATCGGATCTGAAGGAAAGAAGCAAGATCTGAAATCTTTGTGCTCTAAGAAAGGAAAATGTGAGAATTTCTTATTAAAAGTGGTAAGATCTGCAAGCTCTATGCTTTGATAAAGGTAATAACAGTTGAAATTTTTAGATCTAGAAGATTTGTACCTTGTAGAAGTAAGATAAGTGGAAATGTTTGTTTCTGAAGTATGGATCTAGGTATTTTTAATAGGTTCTATCCTATCTTGAAAACTAGGGCATTAATATATGAAAGAAGGCTTGATATGAGTAGATCTGATAAGAATAGTGAAATATATGTTATACCTATGCATAGAAAGAATGTTTGGACTAACAAATGGATGCAGGATCCTAGAAAGAATTTTCTACAGGGTAGCTACCATGATCCTAGTGCGTAGTACCTAAAAGGCTAGGGATCATTTAAAAAGAGAGGATTAACCCTTTGTTATAGTTGCAGAAGACCGGGACATATGCTAAGGAATTCCCTGGGAAAATACCTGGTTGTCTTTGTTCTAAAGCTATGGACCATGAAGTTTTGGATTTTCCTAGAATGATTGCTAAAGTAAAAAAAATGAACCTGAATCAAGAAAACCCTAAGGAAGATCTAGGAATGGCAGAACCCTAGAAAGAATCAGAGAAAGTATGGCTGCAAATAAATGAAACCCTGAATGACCATCGACATGTCAGACTACCAGAGATATTTAAGGAAAAAGAATGCATTGAAGTAAGAATAGGAGAGTTCGACATTGACTTTGTTCTAGATGAAGAAACATAGGTGAATATCATGACAGAAAGAACTGGGGAAGCCATAGGGAATCCTGCTATGATCCCTTCATTAGGAGGAATAGGACTATTCAGAGGAAAGCTGATAAACCTATGTGGGAATCTCGCTCGCATACCTATGAATGATAATGGAACTTTGACAGAAGAAGATTTTGAGATTATTAAATTTATTGAAGACAGCGCCCCATTTACCATGTTACTAGGAAAACCTTGGATTGATAGAAATGAAGACAGATGAAAAGAAGAAGAAGAAGTTTTGAAGCAGAAGAAATAAGATTTAAAATATTTCATGACCAGAAGGATCGCACACTTGATTGAAGAACAAGAAAGCAGATCGAAGCTATTTAACACTAGCAACCCATATGTCGAAGCTGAGAGAACACTAGAAGATCCACAGAATACTGAAGTACCTACCCAAAATAAAGAAGGAGTATTATCCAGGAACCCTAGGGAAGAATGTCAACATTACGAAGTGACTATGTCCAACGAAGATAAGAATTAGAATGGAAAAAGACATACTGAGAAGAAACTCACTGGAAAGAAGGCTAGAAATCTAAGTAAGAAGAGGGCTAAGATTGAAAAGTTATAGAAAGTCCTAGAGGGAACCTCAAAGAAGGAAAATTTGCAAAATTAGAGCTTCTTCGGGATATTAGAACAATGATACATGGCACTTCGCCATGACGAAGAAATATAGCCATTGGGGACATTATAACTGTTCGATCGACGCTCCGAACGAGCAGAAAGGAAATTATGGTTCGTCATCAGACTGTTGGATCATGCCATAATTGACTGAATAAGAGTTAATGGAGGCTCATACCTTTTGCAAGAGAACCATTGTCAATTTCCCTATTTATCCCACCGCGCCATACACCAAGAACACTTTTGCCAATTGAGAATTCAAGCTCGCAGACTAAGACGAGTTTATACAGTGATCATCCCACTCTTTCTCTCAATCTCAGTACTGTGTCTAAGTTGTTCCCCAAACTTGTGATTGTTCACACCGAGTGCGTATGTCAGAAGAACTGAGCACCATAGAGAAATATTATGAATAATCTTTGATTGACTTGATGAATGAGAAAGTCGTGTCGATGTCTGAAGGTTTCCAGGCTTCATCCACAAGAGGACTTCAAGCATCTCCATCCACTGCACGAGTTGGACCATCCCAAACAGCCGATGAAAAGCTAACAAAGCACATAGATGATCTCATGAATGCTAAGTTGATTTTGATCATTTTACCTGCCTATTTACCACCTCTGAGCGATGCAATCAATCGAGATAGTGTGCCTAGAGAATTTGAGTATTCTTTGGTCACTGCATCCCTCCCGAAGGGGATACGTGCAGTTTGTGTAGATCAAGAAAAGATTGCAGCGTTGAAGTTTAGCGACTTCAACCTCGACAACAGGAAGGTATACAACATGCTCACCCCACATAAGTACCTGACCAAAAAAAAGGGAAAGAATTTGAAGATAGTTCCCCAGTCATGGAATATGAACCTCGTGTAGTCCACACTGCTCAATGTTGTGAAGATTTCTCACTTCGGAAGGCACCAAGAAATGAATTCATGCGTCAAGATGATGTTGTCCTATTACCATGGTGGATACTTGTGGTTAAACCATCATATCACATTGGATCCGACATTGATCAATCGGATCACAGGGCTGAGCATGAAAGGACCTGACCCACAAAATTTCTATCCTAGAAAAGCCATTGATTGCGCTCTCACACAAAGAATCAATGACACTTATGGAGATGTCGATAAGGGAACACAAGGCTACAAGGTAGCCTCTATCCAGAGTGGCGCAATGTGCCTATCCTATCAGTTGATTGCAGGAAAGTTAGTTCACAAGAACCGATCCACCCAAGTGACTAGTTTTGTAGTCGACCTCGTAGGAAAGTGCGCAGAGGGCCTACAAATGAATTGGGTGAAGTACCACATGAATGAGTTGGAACTGGACTGTAGGGAAGTGCAAGATTAGGGATATGAATTCCACTTCAGCTAGCTTCTAATCCTGATCACTTTCATCGCATGGGAGATTCCAGAAGGTGCGAACTTATCAGACATCGAGCCCTTTGAACCTATGGCCGCGAAGTTCAGTACACTGTGGTATTCAAGTGAAATGAAGAAGCAATGACAGTCAAATTTAGTGTTCCATACCTATTACAACCAGATGAAGACAACCATCCAGTCCAAGCCTTGCATCACACCGAATACTCTCCACAGGTTTCAACCTTTAATGAAATTTAGCACGGACCGCCATTTCATTTATATTACAGTGCACGCTCATGAGAAAAAGCATCAACTTCAATCGTACTACAAGATAACAGAGGAGGACTTAGAATAAATTACTAAATATTGGTCGACGAACCTCCTTGTTCCAGCAGACCCTGCGGAGATGTCATACATTGACAGTCCGAAAGCAGTGCATGATACACCTAGACCCAACAAGACAAAGAAAAATGAATAAGCCCAAGACGTAAGAAGTACCTCAACAAAGACTGCTTCCATCTCACCTGAGAAAGGAGGATATGGTAGAGAGATAGATCGCGCAGAATTTGAAAATAAGAAAGGTGAGGTTACACCACCTAGAAACGAGGAGGATCCATTGAAGAAAAGGAAGATTTCCCCCCCGAAGCCTTCTTCTCAGAAGAAATTGAAAGCCTCTATGACCAAAATGAAGATTACCCTCACCTCATATGACTTTGATTTCATCATAGCAACCTTGAATGATGCTTCTTTGGAGATAGTAGAGAAGCAAGAGGCTCAACAGGAGGATATGTACAATCGAATTAAGGCCGAACTTCAAGGGGTGCAACAGGCACTATAGTCCAGCCGCACAGTTTCTACTATGCCTCTGTCGTTGGAAACACCAGAATTAGGAGATGAGTCAACTCAACTCCATTGAATTGCTGATACAGTTGAAGCTCGCCTTCGACGAGCATAGGAGGAAACAACACAAGCCACCCAGACTTTAGCACAAGTACAAGAATACCTTTTAGAGAAATGAAGTACTACATAACGGGAAAATCTTTCTCTCCAAGAAAAGTGGGATGAAGAAAAAGTCCAGCTACAGAAAAGAAAGGAACAGTTGCTCATGGAGAAACTAGAAGTAAAGGAAAGGGTCAACAGAGCACTTCGCTCTGTGACAGTCATTGAAGTAAAGTCCAAAGAGAAAGTCCCACAACAGGTGGCACAACTTGAAGAAGTGATTCAACAACTACAACAATGCATAGTATATTTGGAGCTACGCGCAGTACCTGAGACCCCAAAAGATGAAAGAGACCAAAGGGAAGTAACCGCCAGGAGTGTAGTTGAGAGACTAAATGCTCTTGCCGAGGAGTGCAAGAAGCTAATTAATCGCATCGCCCAAACATATGAGAACCTCGCTGAGAACCCATAGTTATCGGAACTGGAGTTCCAACTCTAAGAAGTGAAGCAACATGCAGACACACTATAGGTGCAGCTGAAGGCCCTGTCAGCTATAGAAAGAATGAAGAGATCTCAAGAGAAACACACCGCCTAGGAGAAGATCCATACAATCTAGAGCAAAGTTGTGGAAGTAACTCAACTATTCCAACCTGTGCAAGATAAGGCATGCCAATTGTTCACAGAGGTTGAAAGTTGAGGAGTAGAGCTAGAACAGGTTGTCACCATATCAGAACATTGCCTATAAGTGCCAATGAATGACGTAGTGATCTAGGAGTTCATCGAGAAAGAGGCCATAGAAAAGAAGCAAGTCGAAGAAGCTTGAGACAAACTCGAGGCATTCAAAGCAGAACTGATTAGACTAGAGTGACTCAGGATGAGTCACAAGTGAGTGTTGGGGGCTTGTTGGCCCTTGACCAAGTTTGGGGAGATTCTTGGTCATGCTGACCTATTTTGGGACTTTGAAAACCTGTCGAAGGAGGAGCGGAAGACGAAGAGGAGATCACGGGATATCGGCCCCTTTTTGGGATGTGCGAATATGTAACAGGAATGGGACATCAGCCCATGGGTTTACCCATGTTTAGGCCTAATTTTTAATATATAAATAGATGCTTAGGCTAGATAGAAGTAGTGGTGCATGTATGTGATGTGAATGTATGCTAAGTGCAAGTAGAGTCTGTAAGTGCTTTGTGCCTACTGTGAGAGACTTGCAGAGCTAAGTGCAAGTGGTTGTAATAGACTATTGAAGGCTTAGTGTTGTACGTAAGGAAGAAGGATCTAGCGAGATGCACAAATCTATGTCTTGTGCGGAGTAAGGGTTTTGAGGCTTGTGCTTGTAATCAATTGACTGAAGACAATAAAGAAGAAGAGTTGGTGGACGTAGCCCCAAGGTGGGGGTGAACCACGTAAACGTTATGCTATGTTGCTTTGTGCTTTGTCTTGATGTGTTCACATATTATTTGCTAAGTGATTTGATGTATTTAGATAGATCTACTTATGCTTGGTGCTTATTATATGTGAGAATGTTAGATCTGATCTATATGGCTATGCTTAGTGCTTGATCTATTGGATCTGATATATTTACTTATGCTAAGTGCTTAAAAACATTAGATCTGTGTGGATGATGTGAAGCTCTATTTTATCAGCGAAGTGGGTATTGATTGCATATTGAGGAACTGACAGTTCTAAGTGCTTTATTAAGTAGTAAAATCACAGATATGTGTCCAAGCTAAGGTTGCAGACACCTGAGTCTTGCAAACACCCCTTCCTCTACCTCAAGTGAGACTTCATCTGTTTCACAGGTGTTGCTGAAAGGGTCAGTATTTATGGCTTTGTTGGTGCACTATTGTAGTGTTGAACCCTGGTTCTACCATTGTGCCAACAACACATGTCAATAGATTGCGAGCTTCAGATAAAAACATTTCGGAAAAAAGTTGAATTTTGAGTTTTCTTAAGTTTAAAGGCCCAAAGGAATTGCAGCCATTGATCCTTGCAGTGGTAACTTCCAAAGTCCTGAAGTCTAGGGTTAATATGGGTCATCCGATAAGGGAGACACATGGTGGCAGTTTGGCCAGTTCGGGAAATCAAAGTTTAGGAGAATTGGAAGTGTGCTATTATGGAAACTCCTAAATCTTCTGAAGCCCGAAGAGTCAAAGTGATGGGGCATGATGACATCACCTAGAGGTGATGTGGATCCTAGAATTCCTGAAGTGATATGGCTTTCAGATGTCACCTGGAATGATGTGGACACATGGGATGTGTGCTACATGTTAGTAATTTTTGGGAATTTGGAGTATTGAAATGTCAGTTAGAACATTACATGTGTCACCCGCCTGATTGGACCGCGTGTCTGCTTCCAGTATTTCACCACGTGGAAAAAGATCATGCAGTACAGAGAATGGGCACTCTAGTGGGGAAATATGTGATAGGTTGCGTTGGGTCGAAATATTCTGAAGGATTGAAGGCCAGAGTACATATCGACCATTGATTCCAGAAGACACACATTGAAGGATCATCGACTTTGGGTGAAAGAACTCTGGGAGAAAGTGCATGAGGAAAGTTTTGAAACTTTCAAAGCTTGAAGAGCCGAAGCGATTATCAACCACTAATCTATAGGAGGAAACCCGTCGGTAGATCATGAATTCTAGGTAAAATCATTCTAGGGGGAGGAAAGAAAGGAAAGTTGATACTCCCAAAGCATGGAATCCTGAAGTGGATCTCAATCGTTGATCATGAAAGAGGAAGAGGACCATTGATCTGGTCCTAGCTGAAAGTTTCAAAGTCCTGAAGCTTTGGACAAGCACTTTTTCAGATAAGCGCAGAGTCATGGCCATGGTCATATGCATATTGAGAGCTGAGGGAAGGAGGGGCTAAGGGATGAATTGGTGGTTTTTGAGAAAGAAAAGTGCTAAGGAAGGATTTAGCTGCGATTTCTAGTCATGGTCACCTGGGAAGGTGGTTTGAAGGAAGCACCTACGCAGGATGAAATTCCATGTCAGCCAAGGATAATAAGACACTGTTATTTTTGGAGAACGGGGATATGATCTCCATGAACAAAAAAATAAAGAGACCTGTAGCATGGTTTGGCAATTTTGTTTATGCATAATTCTAAGAAATATGGTCGCTTGCAGAATTAAGGGGTTTAAACACATCAAATCAGGATGCGTATTGAGGAAATGGAAGAAGGAAAGGGAGCCTCCAATCATGATAAGGAGTTCGAAGTCCAGAATACCATAGTTGGTAATGTAGAGACATAGTCCAATGGATGCAAGGGAAATGGAGAACATGAAACGTTAATAGAAACGGTAAGAAGCCTGAAGATGGAAGTGCAGAGCTACAAAGAAGACAATGAGAGACTGATGAGAGAGAAAAGTCAGATAAATGCTCGAGTGTTGTAGATATTAAATCAGTTGCAGAGACAAACGAAGAAGGGATCAAACTTAATACAAGAGGAAGAAGGAAAGTTCCATGAAAGAAGGGATGATTGTGGAAGAGCTGGTTATTCCAGAAGTGCTAGACTAGCTCATGGACACCACTCACCTCCTTACTCAAAAATAAGGTTTTATGCATCAAATTATCTCGTAAGCATTCCATAGGTGTCTCCTGTCAGACACCAAAGAAGGAAACAAGAGGTATATAGTTTGCAAGGAGAGCTGAGGAAGCTCAAGCCACCTTCCTTTAAAGGTGAAAGAGAAAGGGAAGATGATGCCGAAGAATGGTTGCTTGGGCTCATGAGATATTTTCAGTTGCATAACAATTCATCAAATCTGGAAGCCAAGATTTCCACCTACCATTTACACTAGAAAGCTGGAATGTGGTGGGACCAACTGAAGAAAGTGGAGCACATTAATGAGAGTAGGATCACTTGGAAGAAGTTCAAGAATTACTTACAGAAGGAGTACCTCTTAGAGAATTTATATGACAAGAAAATGCAGGTGTTATTTGAACTCAGGTTGGGAAGCATGACTATGGTAGAGTACGAGAAGAAGTTATTGGGATTGTTAAAGTATTTCAGGTTCATTGGTGATGAGAAAGTGAAAATACAGATATTTGTAAGTGGAATGCCAACCTTTTATAAGGAAAATATCAAGTATGATGAGCCCAAGACCTTGACTAAAGCCATCAGGAAAAATAAATACATGTATGAGCAAGTCCAAGGAAGAGAATCTCTGCAGAAATCTTGGAAGGACAAGAAAAATGTGAAGTCTGATCAGAGGAGGAAAGGATTCAAACCTTCCTTCAATAGGAATGAGCCTAATAGAAATCATCAAGATCAGTATGCTAAGGAATATTTCAAGAAGGAAGATCACCTGTACAAGGATTTCCCACATAGAAAGGACAAAGTGAAGACTGGTCACAACATCCAATAAGCTACAACAGTCAAAGATATGGGAAGAATCTATGCATCTTTAAATGATCGACAAGCAGAGTACCGGTCAAAGATGATCAAGGTGGGAGGTAAGATCATAAATCAACTTGTTGCTATTTTGATTGATTCATGAGAAAGTCATTGCTACATTGATCCTAATATAGTGGATAGATTACATTTGGAGAAAAGTAAACTTGTAAAAACAAGTTTGGTTCAGTTAGCCACTGGAACCAAAAGAAGAATCCACGATATGATCAAAAGTTGTTCCATAAGTCTTAATGGTGTGAATACTAGTATGGATATAAATGTCATACCATTGGGGTCCTATGATATTCTGATTGGAATGGATTGGTTGGAAAAGCATCATGCTATCCTAGATTGTCATAACAAGACATTTACATGTCTTGATGGAAATGGAAAATAGAGCACTATGAAAGGAGTTCCAATACCCATCTCGATAAGGGAGATTTCAGCCTTACAACTAAAAATATGTTTTAGGAAAGGATTTCAATTGTATGCAACTCATGTGGAAGATCCAGACAATACAAAAGGGCCAAGCCTCGAAGATTTCTTGGTACTACAAGAATTTGAAGATGTATTCCAAGAAATACCCGGATTGCCACCAAGAAGGAAGATATATTTCTCAATTGATTTAGTGCCAGGAGCTTCCCCATTGTAAAAAACAACTTACAAAATGAGAACACCAGAGTTAAAAGAATTACAAATGCAGTTGGAGGAATTGTTGAAGAAAGGGTACATACGTCCAAGTGTTTCACCTTGGGGAGCACCAGTACTTTTTGTCAAAAAGAAGGATGGAACCTTGAGGATGTGTATTGAATTCAGACAACTGAACAAGTACAAGTATCCTCTACCTCAAATTGATGACCTCTTTGATCATCTAAGAGGAGAAAAGATATTCTCAAAGATTGACCTGAGGGCGGGATATCATTAGGTAAGAATCAAAGAATAAGACATTCATAAGACAACCTTTAGGACCAGGTATGGGAATTATGAGTTTGTAGTGGTGCCATTTAGATTGACCAATGCACCAGTTGTCTTCATGTACTTAATGAACGACATATTCAGAAATTATTTGGATAATTTTGTCATAGTATTCCTGGATGACATACTTATCTATTCTAAGTTTGAAGAGGAGAATGAACATCACTTAAGACTGGTATTGCAAGTACTGAGAGAATATCAGTTGTATTCCAAGTTGAGTAAGTGTTCTTTTTATCAAAAGCAGATCCATTACTTGGGACACATTATTTCAGAGAAAGGAATAATAGTAGATCCAGAGAAGATCGAAGCCATTAGAGGATGGCCAACACCCAGAAATGTGTTAGACATCAGATATTTTATTGGATTAGATGGCTACTACAGACGTTTCATAGTAGGGTTCTCTAAGATTGCTCATCCCATCACTTATTTGCAAAAGAAGGGAACTAAATTTGAATGGACACTCAAGTGTGAAAATAATTTTAATCTGTTGAAGGAATTACTTACTAGTGCACCTGTGTTAAAGATTGCTAACCCAAATGAAAGTTTTGTGGTATGTACAGATGCATGCAAGGAAGGACTTGGGGGAGTCCTCACGCAAAATGGACATGTCATTGGATATGAGTCTAGAAAGCTTAAGGAACATGAGAGGAACTATGCCACACATGACTTGGAACTTGTTTCCATTGTTCATGCCTTGAGGATGTGGAGGCATTATCTCATGGGGAAGAAATTTGAATTAAGCACAAAACACATTGGACTGAAGTATCGTTTTGAACAACCAACAATGAATGCCAGGAAAACAAGATGGTTGGAACTTTTAAGTGAATATGACTTCAATATCAAATATATCAAGGGAAGGGAGAATAGAGTTGTCGATGCACTTAGTAGAAGAGTGCATACCATGCATGCTACTGCTGTCAGTATGCATCAGTCGGACTTGAAGAGAATAATTTTAGATGGTCTTTTTATAGACCAACATTACCTACAGGTAAAGGAAATATTACAACAAGGAAATGTACAACAGAAAATAAAGGAGTACGAGATAAAGGAAGATGGATTACTCATGCATAAAAATATAATATATGTTCCTAGTTCTGGATAGCTGAGGAATTTGGTACTGAAGGAAATGCATGATGTTCCTTATGTTGGACATCCCAGTTACCAGAAAACAATTACAGCAATAAGAAGCCAGTTTTTTTGGCTAGGAATGAAGAAGGATTTCACCAATTACATCACTCGATGTATGGAATGTCAGAAGGTGAAGGATGACCATAGGCACCCAACGGGTTTGCTTCAGCCATTTCCAATTCTAGAGAATAAATGGGATGTGATCACCATGGATTTCATCACAGGATTACCCATAACGAATAAGCAACATGATTCAATAATGGTGGTGGTTGAAAAATTAACAAAGGCTTCTCATTTTGTGCCTGTGAAGAAAACACATACAATGGCTAATATTGTAGAAATTTTCATGAAGGAAATTGTTAGATTGCATCGGATACCTAGGAAAATTGTCTCGGACAGAGATATGAAGTTTACCTCCAATTTATGGAGGGGATTGTTTAAAGGATTTGGCACAAATCTAAACTTTAGCACAACATATCATCCCCAGAAAGATGGGAAATAGAGAGGGTGAATCGAATAATTGAAGACATGTTGAGAATGTATGTGATGGATAAGCCATCTAAGTGGGAAGATTACTTACACTTGGTTGTGTTTGCATATAATAATGGGTATCAAGCTTCATTGAGAATGAGCCCATTTGAGGCCTTGTATGGTAGGAAATTTGATTCTCTAGTAAGCTGGGAAAACCCATCAGATAGAGTGGTACTTGGGCCGGAGTTACTTAGGGACATGGAAGACCAGGTGGTCAAGATCAAGCAGAATTTAAAGGCATCTCACGATAGACATAAATTTTATGCAGACAAGAACATAACAACTAGAGAATTTAAAGTAGTTGTTGGTTACTATTTCCCTTCTCGGGTTGTCTGAGTTATTGACCCAGGGTTCATGTCATTCGGGGTTCCAACAAATCATCTAAAAATATCAGCCCTCCTGGTAAACTAGAAGGAAACATAACACCCAGAAGGTACTGCGCAGTCTCACCCGAGATAGCTTTAAATGGGTGACTATAAGACTCAGGCGTTTACAGCCTAGGACAAAGTAGGGGATAGGGGTTTCTTGATTAAATCCATGTACCATGAGCTGTAAGGTAAACTACTTATTCCATGAAGTCTCATACGTATATCCCACAATTTAATTCCAACACAGTATAAATAGATTCATAACAATGTATTAACTCATTCATCAAGCTTAACCATTAATTGTTGAAAGAAAGTAGAGACATGCATACATTCAACACATTACGCAAGTATTACCATGGTTCACCCCCTCCTGGGATACGTCCACAAAGATTTGGCTCTTGGCTCCTTTATTATGGAAGTTCTACATTTCTGGCATCGTGCACTTACAATTCTCCAAAAAAATGGGTAAGATCTATGTGAGGCAAACTAGATCGCACCAGGCTCTACAGCCTGCAGTATAATCCTCAGATCTACCTTCCCTCATATCTTCTTTGCTCAACATATTACAAAATCAGTTCATATAGCTAAAAACATTACATATCGCCTACACTCCTGCGTGGTTACAGTATCCAAAACTTCACTCTAAATCCTAACCCTCAACAACAACAATAATAACAAAAACCATCATAACAACAACAATAATAACAACAACCATCATAACAATAACAATAATAACAACAACCATCCCTATATGATACTTTCATATCTATATTTATACATTTCAGGATCTTTAGCCTTTTACAGAATATTACCAAAACCCTAACACTTCTTACGTTAGGTCTTTCTCCCATGCGAGTGTTTTTCTTCCTCCAGTTGTCGCTTTCCTTTGTGCACGCTTTCTTGCAGGCACGTGTGTTGTTCTTTTGCCAGTTGTTACTTCATTTTTCTGCATGATTTCTTTCCCACGATCGTTCTTCTTTCCCCTTTGGCCTGGTGCCAACAGGCCCCCAACACTGACATGTGACTCGTCCCGAGTCACCTAATTTCTATGTGCTTCCTCGATCTCCTTGGTGATCATCTAGAATTTCTCCTGCAACTCTGCTACTTTTGTCAGTGCCTGCACGGTTTTCTACTTGATGGTGTTGACTGTCTGAGCTGCCACTTCCTCGCTCATCAGTCCTACACATTCTAGATAAGTCTTTGTTGTCTATTTTCTAGCTTCTTCTACCTACGTAAGTACTTGTGCTACCCGTTCCTGCAATGGTTCCATTTGAGCCTGATGCTCCTATTTTTGTCTTTGCATAATGATAAGTTATACCTGTATCTTCTTCAACTCTTGCGTTCCCTTGACCCATTCTGGAATTGGTATGGTCGTTTTTCACTGCTTGAGCTCTTGGATCGTTGCATTGATCCTCTCCTCTTCCTCGTCCCAGTGTTGGACCTATGGATCCTCTTCCAGCCTTGTCCAAAGTTGTGTTGTTTTATCCAACAAGTTGGTTGTTGTGCTAACCTATTTTTCTAGCTCCTGTAGTTGAATTATTGCTTCTTTATTTCTTTTCTCCTTCACTGCTAGTGGATTTATCGGTCTAATTTGTCCACAGAGAGTCTTGATATCCTTCTGATACTGATCAATTTCTTGCACAATCTGGTCGATCTTTTTTGCGATTGGGAGTTCATTTCCTTGTGCAATGGTTGGAAGTTTCCTAAAAATTTCTTCCACTCTGCATTCGATCTCGTTTATGTGTTCCTTCTCCTCTTGAGTTTCAGATTTGGCCTATGCACAAACTATTTCCAACACTTCTCGCTTCTTTGTTGCTTGTTGTAGCTCAACTAAGTTTTTATGTGCTTGCGACTGCATCTTGTGGTCGATGATATCTTGTAGTTGGTTGACTAAGGTTGCCTGAACTGGATCCTCTAGTTGTTTCTCTTTGTGTATATGTACTTCCTACTATTGGACTTCCTCTGAAATTTGGTTGTCTAAACGATGGTGCTCTCTTTGGTGTATTGGTCACACATGGGTTTATGGGTTACACACTGACATTAATATGAAAGGGATGGCTACCTTCTCCTCCTATTATTGGGCCTCTTTTTTTCCTCTCATGTGTGGCACGCAGGATTTACTCAATCTACTCCACAACCCGAAGATCCTCTACCTCTTTCTCATCACTTGCCAAGCCCTCCCTCTCAGCTACGACTCTCTTCTTGGTATTCACCTTATATTGGTATGGTGCTCTACTACGCGTCATTCCTGATGATGCCAAGATCCACTTGAGTTGGTCATCATCCATCAAGATCGTGTCCAAGGGTTCCTCCTCCTTCTTCTCTTTATCCTACCCTCCTTCCATTCCTCCTATCTCTGTCAGTGCTTCCCCCCTTCCCCCATGCACGCAGGGAAGTCTAGCTGTCTAATTCCATTGTCATTACACCTTTGTTATATAGAAATATATTGATAGAAGTATACAGTGATCGAATGTACCTTCCTCTGGGTCCTCATAGGAACTCTTTCTTGGCTGTGTTGTATGAATTTGTTATGTCTACCATAAATTTTGTGATAAAGCCTTCCACAATACTGTCAAGCCAAAAGTCAACTGCGTGGGTGAATTTGTTATTCACCTGTTACAGCTGCTGGATCTATACTAGATTCCAATCTAGCTGTCCAATATGGTTCATCACGTGGTTATCCTTTAATCTTAAGATCCATTCCTATAGTAGATGTGGAAAATCATAGAAAAAGACTTTGTGTAAATCCGTAAATATGTATTTATCCAGGTATGTACGCAGTGTGATATTGGGGTTTCTATTGTCTTTCTGTGAAAACTCTAGCTCTTTGGTTCTCAACTAGCCCTCGATTTCTTCTCTCGTGGGGTTTTAAGGTCTCAACATTCCCTTCTAACGACTCATTTCTCTTCTATTCCGCTCCTTCGGTTCTTATTCATTCTATCTCGTCTACTCAGTCCTCTCTTGTTCCTCTTAACATGGCAACATAACCATTTGTTGGTTATTATTTCCCTTCTCGGGTTGTCTGAGTTATTGACCTAAGGTTCATGTCATTTGGGGTTCCAACAAAGCCTCTAAAACTATCGGCCCTCCTGGTAAACCAGAAGGCAACAAAACACCCAGAAGGTATTGCGCAGTCTCACCTGAGATAGCTTTAAATGGGTGATTGTAAGACTCATGTATTTACAGCCTAGTACAGAGAAGGGGATAGGGGTTTCTTGATTAAAGCCAAGTACCGTGAGCTGTAAGGTAAACTACTTATTCCTTGAAGTCACATACGTATATCCCACAATTTAATTCCAACAAAGTAGAAACATATTCATAATAATGTATTAACTCATTCATCAAGCTTAACCATTAATTGTTGAAATAAAGTAGATACATGCATACATTCAAAACATTACACAAGTATTACTGTGGTTCACCCCCTCTTGGTCTACGTCCACAAAGATTTGGCTCTTGGCTCTTTTATTATGGAATTTCTGCATTTCTGGCGCTGCGTGCTTACAATTCTCCAAAAAACTAGGTAAGATCTATGTGAGGTGAACTAGATCGCACCAGGCTCTACAGCCTATGGTCTAATCATCAGATCTAGCTTCCCTCGTATCTTCTTTGCTCAACATCTTACAAAATCATTTCATACAACTAAAAACGTTACATATCGTCTACGCTCCTACATGGTTACAGTCTCCAAAACTTCACTCCAAAGCCTAACCCTCAACAACAACAATAATAACAACCATCATAACAATAACAATAATAACAACAACAATCATAACAACAACAATAATAATAACAACCATCCCTATATGATACTTTCGTATCTATATTTATACATTTTGGGCTCTTTAGCCTTTTACAGAATATTACCAAAACCCTAAACCTTCTTACGTTAGGTATTTCTCCCATGTGCATGTTGTTCTTTCTCCAGTTGTCACTTTCCTTTGTGCATGATTTCTTGCATGCACGCGTGTTGTTCTTTTGCCAGTTGTTACTTCAGTTTTCTGCACACTTTCTTTCCCATGATCGTTCTTCTTTCCCCTTTGGCCTAGTTCCAATAGTAGGGGAGAATATACTTTTGAAAGTGAAGCCAAAGAAAATTTCATTGTAATTGGGTAGTTGTACAAAGCTGACAGCCATATTCTGTGGTCCATTTGAAATATTGGATAGAATAGGGCTAGTTGCATACATGCTTTCATTGCCTGATTCCATGAATGTTCATAATGTATTTCATGTATCTTTACTAAATAAATATGTACATGACCCTAACCATGTTATTGATTGGCATCTGATTCAAGTAGAGACGGAGGGATACATTCAGGTTATCCTAGTACGGGTATTGGACAAAAAGGTAAAAATGCTCTGGAATTGAGTTATAGAGCTGGTAAAAGTTCAGTGGACCTGCTATGGTCCTAAAGATGCTACCTGGGAGCATGAATATGCCATGCGGGCTAAGTACCCATAGCTTTTTGAATAAATTTGAGATTTTTATATCTATTTTGTATATGCACTGAGGACAGTGCCAAAATAAGGGGGAGGGGATGTAAAACCCCAGGTTTTGAACCCCCATTTTAAATAATGTATTGTTACAATGTTGAGAGGCCAGGGTGCCCAAAAAATTATTAAAAGGCCAGTGTGCCCAAGACATGTATTTTTTTTATCATTATTAATAATAAATACATGGTTGGTTGTTAGACGGACATGTACTAGAGTTATAGGGAGATATGATTCCACAAGAGAGGGGGCATGAGGGGATAAGTGTTTATTCCTATGTTAATTACCCTTTTTTCCTAAGTGAGGGGATCAGTTACGTGAGCTTCTTGGGGAGGGATAGGAGTTTCTTGATTCCCCATGAAGTTACTTAAACCCACCTCTGGTCTGATGGAGGGGTTCGCCTATTGGCATGTCCTCTCCTTCACTCCTCCATTTCATACCATTCTTTCCCTCACACACTTTCATGAACTCACTCACCTATTCATCAATCCATCCTCACCTATGTATTGGCTTGGAAAAGGGAAATAAAATGATGAGAATTAGCCATAGGATAGTTGGCTATAATGGTCGTTGGTTTAATCCAACCGTGACCTGGGGCCTGCATGTCTGAGATGTGTTCGCTTGTGCCCTGTTTTGCTCACAACTACGAGTCCTAAGAGTTCCATCATTGATATTCTAGGCCAAGTGTGTTGGAGGCCCTGGAAAATAAGGAGAAGGACTACCTGAGGGACTGCGTGGCAGATAAGGGTGGAGGTCCATTCTCTTGGGGTGGTACAGGCTGGGTATAAGAGAGCTGGGTACTTGGATTGTTGTGGGTTTTGGTAAACCTATGAGAGCTTGAGAGATGACTAGTTTGGGAACCCAAGTACAATCTAGAACCATCCTTTTGGATTCATATCCCTTTTTTTATAACCCAAATTGCACCATACATGCATACCTGGCATTAGGCCCTCTTACTTACCATTTTTGCCAAGCCATCACTGAGAAAATATTGTTAAAAACACTATTTTTGAAGATGTATGCACCCTACACCATTACTGCCTATGTATGTATGCTAGATGCACCATTACTTCCCATGTACGTACGCTAGTTGCACCACTATAGCCTGTGTATACTCGCAAAAGTTGTAAAAATTAAAAAGTTGCAAAGAATTCATTGAGATTACAGGATATTGGGTAGTTTCCCAACTGTCTCACTGCTTATAGCCCATCACCCAACCAAATAACCATCCTTTTCTCATATAAAATGAGGTGTTGGGGTCTCATTCCAAAGCTAAGTAGAAGAACAGTGAAACTCTGCCCATTTCACTTTCCCCCCTTGCCCCAAGAATTTGCAACCACATTGTGATTTTTGAGCCATAATTTCTCATTCTTGCCTTTTTCCTCCATTGCAAGCCTAATCCATTCCCTAGAGAGATATGAAGAGGATAAAGATACGTGGAAGCATAGTTGGAGCTTGGTGAAGAGGATCTTGGACCAAGTTCGAGGAGCAGTCGTCGATCTCATTATAAGTAACTTTGTGATGTGTTCAATATTTATGTTTGATTATGACATCTAACCCACTAATTAAAATATAAGATGCATGTTCATAGTTCTTTGTTTTTATGTTTATGAATGCAGGTCATCCTTGGGAGGAGACTTATAGTCGAGGAACAACCGAATGCAAAAGGATCGACACCGGAAGTGGAGTTTAAGGTAGAGTTACCAGATCTTTTTACTTTGTGTTTTATGCATGAATGTGGGTTGTATTTAGGGTAGTTGTTAAAATGTAGGAGACTTTAGACGATTAGCTCTGCCTACATGTTGAACCCTAGTGTAGTCCATAGGGGATTTTTCCCACTATAGAAGATCTGGAGACCGTACTGGGGAAGCCTCTATGGTTTTTAGGGGATATTGTTTTTGGTGTTTTAATTGGTTTGATTATCTTTTTTTGGTTTTTTGTAAGTTTCTGAGTCTTTAATGGATTTTGGTTTTCCATACCAGTACTCCATGCCTTGTCAGCTTGACTGTTAATTTTCTTTCTAAGAAGTTACAAAGGTGTATGCAGCCTGCAGTAGGTCTGGACACCTACATACATGCCCTACCTTTAGACAACCCACGTACATACATAGGCTGCTTAATTGTCAGTTGTGTGCCTGTGTCAAGAAAGTTTTTCTTTAAGAAGAGGAAATCAACCTCTTCCCTGATTCAAGTCATACTTCTTAGGGGTTTCTTGATCTAGTACCAGTATCTGTTGTTACAGTCTGTAGCCTGGGTTTGACGTCATTTTAGCTTATCTTTATCAAGATTTCTTGTGTTTTCTTTGTAAGGGTTTGAGATGAGTTTGTGAGTCTTTTTTGATCAGCTTGTTTAGTATTGTCAGTGACTCCCTGCGATCCACAGTAGACTTGAAGTCAGTTTTTGGTCTTGTGCTGTCTTCACTTTTTCCCTTTTACTTGATTTAGAAGAAAAGAAAAAGAATTTATTTCAGGTTTCTTATTTTGAAGCATAAAAAAAAATAAAAAATATTTCATTTCTTTGTTTGGTAAGTAGTTAGGTTAGTTGCCTTTACTTGTCAGGAAGAAGAATGCTTTCTTAAGTTCTCTATTGAATTATTAGAAAACTAAGTAACTCATAGTCAAGCGAAATCTTGTTTTGGGTTTTTCTTTTAAAAGATCTTAGAAAAAGTAGTTAAGAAAAGTTAGTTAAAGAGTTTAAATTTACAAATCTTTATTTGTCAAAAATAAGTAGTTTGCTTTTAGTTTTATTTAATGTTCTCCTCTTTCATCTCTTAAAATACACCACTAGTTTCATTTTCATTTCCTTGACTTAAGACAAGCCACTTAAAATTAACGCCTAATTAAAATTTATTAGACTTGATGTTTGAAGGGTCCATCAACTAGTCTAGGCTAGAGCCCTGATTTAGGTTGGAGAGGAAACTCTTTAAGGATATAAAAGAAACATACGAGTCTGATCTAGGGAGTGTGAAAATTACAGTAAACTTGAAAGTTATTCGGGACCCCCCTCTAACATAGGGGCTAAACATGAGTTCGTGTGTGGAAAAGTAGTGGAGATAACCCCCTCCAAAGCTCGACCGAGCATAGTGGGGAACACATATAGAGGAATTGTCTTGGGATTCTATTGATCGCATTTTCCACGGAGCTTCGTGGATCTCGAATCCATTCAAGGTCCTCAGTCGTCTTCTGTAACACTTGATTTCGATACCCTCGATAGGTTTCGAGCTTGATACCATGCTCATTGCGGTCCACCCGAATTTCGACTGTACCTGCCTGGTGACTGTTTGTGTGCTGGAAACCTAGTTTCCTTTATTCTAGTGAATTACATAGGTGACTGAAGGGGTATACCATGGTACCTAGGGAAGACATCAAGCCATGATTTTCAGAGTATACCCAGAGGGTGTTTCCATATTCAAGTTGCAATTGCATCGAAAAGTTTCTCTGGTGTTGGTTGGTGTAACTATTTTTTGAACTAGCTAGTGGTTTGTTTGCTTTATCTCATAGGAACTCTTTCTATTGCGTTGGTTTTCAACGTTATTAAAAATATTTAGTGTGTCATTGATATTCTCACAAAGTGGAATATCAAGAGCTCGGTCGGTTGCAAAGGCTTCAGGGCCTATTGTCGGTTGAATTGGAGCCGCCCCCCACCTCTGCTTAGGTGAAGACTTGACCAACAAGGGTCATTTGAGGTGACCGGGATGTAGGAAATTGCACCCATGCCATCCCCAAGAGAAGAACTCTCTCATCCGGAGGAGCCTACTATTTCTAACCTTGAAGTGGAAGCTCTCAGGTGAGCCAATTCTCCGGTCACTGACTTGTGGATGCCCATCATGGTACAAGTTATCCCCCCAAGGGTAACTCATCGCGAGCATCAAATAGTCTTGCAAGCACCAATGGAAGAAAATGCTGCTACTTCCTTAGGGATTCCTCACACTCCCTCTATGACTGCCACTACAGGGGGCGTCCCACATCCTAACCCACCTTCATCGTTCTGTAACACCATGGTCTTGACCGCCTCTACTTTGTGTAGTGGTCTGATTCCATCTATGGCGGTGATCACTACTCCGTTCACCCAAAGTGCGTCAAACCCTCCATTCTCATACAGGATGCCTGACTTTGATACAAACTTTGTCCTCTCCTACTCCACCCTATAGACCATGGGTCTTGGGGCAGGGATTTCTAACGCTCCTCTGCAAGGGTACATGGGGGGCACCTCATCCCCCTATAACTCTTTTCCTTGTGGTGGGGGTCATATACCTCCATCTTCCCCCTCACTAGGTGGTGCTCCCCAGCAGCTTGTCTAGCTGAACATGAACTAAAGCTTGTTTGGAGCAGGTAGTCAAGGAATTTATTCCAACACCATGCATGTGGGTTCTTTTTCATTCTCTTTGTTTGGTGTGTTTGGTAATAATGCAGTCTCGTCAGTTGTCGTCTTGGCCAGGGGAAACCCTAGTTTTGGATCACAAACTCCTGTACAGGGTACTATTCCTGCACAGGGGGAAAACACCTCTCAAGGACCATGGAATCTTTGGCTGGGATCAATCCCCTTGTCAGGGATGTCAACTGAGGGAAACCCCTTTCATGGCCAATGGAACCCCAGGCAAGGCTCAGTACCTATGCCCATCGTATCGCCAGGGGGAAACCCTTTCCAGAACCTTTGGAACACAATGTCAGGAGAAATCCCTTCCCAGCCCTCAACGTCCTACTACGAGAGTCAGCCGATGACATATCAACAAACGTAGTATCTGAATGTTGGCCAAGGCCATGGTTTTTACATAACCCTAGTTATTAGCCTAACGTTTCTTAGAAACCTAGTGCCAGCCAAATTCCATGCTCCTTTCCTCCTATACATACTCAACAACCCAAGCTACCTTTTCTAGCAATGTTGCATTTGCTAGACTTGTTAAGATTGTTAAACGACCCAATTTGTCATGATCCGCATTGGCCTCCTATGCCAACCATGTTTCCCTTGAACATTCCAAAGTTAGAAGGTAAGACTAACAAAGATCCAGGTGATCATGTGACCACCTTTCACCTATGGTGCTCATCCAACTCATTGAGATACGACTCCATCTAGTTGTGTATGTTTCAATGAACTCTTATCGGGAGTGCCGCGAAAGGGTACATCGAGCTTGACCGCTCAAGATACTCTACTTTTGGTGAATTGGCAATGGTTTTTCTACACCATTTTCAGTTACCTATGAGATACGATGATGGCATCAAATTGCATGCCAACTTTGAGCAAACAAAGGCTGACCATATCTCAGATCACATCCGATAATGGCGACATCAGAAGTGTTTGATAAAAGTACTAGTCCCACGGGCTTTTGTGCTAGAGTGGTTCCTTAAGTATTTGGTACCTTAGTTATCCAAATATGTTGCAACATCAGGAGTGTTTTCCGAGGAAGAAGCGGTAATGAGAGATCAATATCTAGAACTAATATACTCTCAGTCTAGTTTACATTACGAAGTTTTTTCAGATGCGCCACGGTTTATTCTTGACAAGACCAAACATAATTCTGGACCACATACCTATGGTATCATTAGTTCAGCACAAGCAAAGCCCACTGATCGGTTGTTGAATCAATTGCAACAATTGTTGATACAGAAGATAGAGGCCAACCAAACCAATGGTTCGACTTCTCCCCCTACTCAAACGTCGGATGTACACAGTGTGCAATCGAAAAAATTGAAGGCCAACTAGCAGCCTGATGGAAAGAAGAAACAACGAAATAAGGTTAAGGGGGATAAGAAACCCACCAATAATGTTGGAGGGGGCAACACAGATAAAATAAAGTCGAAGTATCCATGTAACCTTTGCATGGAAAACCACCTGACTCACCTATTCCGTCGGCTTGCAGAGGCCTAGAAGTTATTGGTGCAGTAGTAGCCTACTGTGTCAACAAACCCATTTCCACATGGGAAAAATTTAACTCAAGCCTCTGTGAACGTGGATGGGTGAAATCAGGGACCCCCTTCATCGTCTAGTAATCCCTCAACCTCAAATGTTTATATTTTGAAAGGTGATGCTCACATAGCAACTAGGACACATGATTACAGAATGCCAAAAACTTCTGAGAAGGGTAAATAAGACGAAAACACATATTTTCCTCTCTAGATCGAGAATAAGTTGGGAGAAACAATGACATGTATCCCGAAAGGGACATTCAAGAAAGCTTCCCACAATCCAAATGTGAGGGCCGCCCAGAACTACTCTGTGCTTTGGAGGTCCTCCAGTGCTGCCCTTCATAGATAAAGGATCTATTAACTGCATTAGGATCTGTTGAGACCTATAATCTGGGAACGATCATGCTAGATACAACCGACTTGAAACCTCGTCTCCCAAACCACAACATGTTTCAGATAGTAGTGGCTTACACCACAAAATCTTTTACCCGAAACATTTTCCACACATTGGTTGATGAGGACACCTTGACATGCGTGATGTCGTTGGCATGTTGGAAGTCCATTGTCCAACCCATTTTGTCCCCGTCACCTACTCTTCTTACCTGTTTCAATGGTTGTTTGTTCATACCACATGGAATCATTCCTTCTTTTTCCATGCAACTAGGAGGAAAGACTGTGTGCGTCGAAGTTAAAGTGGTCGATGCGCCTCTCGACTACAACCTCTTGTTAGGAAGGAGTTGGACTTATGCTATGCATGCAGTGGTCACCATAGTTTTTTGGGTCTTGTTGTTTCCACACGAGGGTCGGATTGTGTCCATTGATCAGTTGTCTTTCTCCCATCCCAACCCTTCATCGGGGGAATCCATGGTCCCGATGATTGATAATACACAACCCAACATCATCAATGTATGGGTTGGTTTGTACCTTCCTTTTATGGCTAATTTCGATTACCCACCTCCTTTTGGCGATGTCAAGTTCATATTGGCTGTCCCCGACCAGCCTAAAGCTGATATATTTCAATTGTTGTCATTCCGCATGACTTACTTTAACGATATGTAGATTCTTCCTTCCCCATCAGACATGATGGAAGGGACAGAGCATCATGGCATGGCCATTCCCTTGTCCACAATAGAAGTTGCGTACTCTATAGTCCATCAAGCTTTCGCCGACCTTGATCTGACTCCGACACAGGAGTTAGATCCAGTTTTCGAGCCTACTTGGGCTCAAGGTTCCCTCACCACTATAGATTCCTTAGAATTGGTATTTCCATCTGACGAGGTTATTATAGAGGCATTGACTAGGCCAGAAAAACCCTGGGATGATCTCCATCACATATCCTATTTTCTCCTATAGTTAGGAAGAATTAAGGTGGGTGAATTTGTGTTGACTATGCCTAGATATAGGTCTTGTCCTATCAATCCTTTGGCTATGCACATAGTTTACGCTGAAGGTAATATGGAAACCATTGTTGAAATGATACCTATTGACATCTCCAGAACCCCTGGCGTCATGGAGAATGTCTTCGTCGGAGCGGACTGCTCCCCCGAGGAGATTTTAATCTACATAGATTTATTTAAGGAATTTCGCGACGCTTTTACCTGGTCTTACAAGGAAATTCTAGGCATTGATCCAAGAATCATCGAACATGAAATAACGATGTATCCTGATGCTAAGCTGGTCCGACAGAAGCTTCGTTCGGTAAATCCTAAGAAAGCAACAACTATTAAGGCTGAAGTAGAGAAACTTCTCAAATCTGGTTTCATCTTCCCCATTCAATTGACTCAATGGGTGTCAAATCTCATTCCAGTCAACAAAAAGGAGGGAACGATTCATGTATGTATGGACTTCCGTGATTTGAATAAGTCTTATCCAACGGATAATTTCCCCACCCCATTCATTGACCAGATTGTCGATGAATGTGCAGGAAGTGAGGTCTTTTCTTTGATGGATGGTTTTTCGGGATACAATCAGATAGAGATTAAGCTCGAAGACCAGCATAAAATAGACTTTATCTGTCCATGGGGTACATTTTCTTATCAGAAGATGCCTTTTGGCCTCAAGAATTCTGAAGCCACTTTTCAGTGAGCCATGTCTTTTGCTTTCCACAATCTCAGACACATAGTTGAGGCCTATCTTGATGATTTAGCATCACGATATCTTAAGAGAGTTGATCATCCCACACAACTTTGACTTATCTTTGAGTGAGGTCGCTACTATCGGATTCGCTTCAATCCAAACAAGTGCAACTTTTACGTGATGTTAGGTCGTCTTATAGGTTTCATAGTTTTGAAAAAATGGATCATGGTTGATCGTCTAAAGGTTGAGGTGATAGTTCAATTCCCTCCCCCGTGCATAGTCCCTCAGCTTCAGAGTTTATAGGGAAAATCCAACTTTCTTCGACATTTTATCACAAACTATGCTGAGATCACTAATAGGTTCATGCATTTACTGAAAAAGGACGTTCCTTTCTATTGGGACAAAGCCGCTCAGTGCTCTTTTGAAGTGTTGAAACACACCCTCATGTCTCTACCCCTTTTCTTCGACCACCTAATTATAATAAATATTTCTTATTGTACTTAGCCATGACAGAGTCGACCATCGGTATGGTCTTGGTTCAAGAGGATGATCTTCTTGAAGAGAATGTGATTTATTAATGGAGCTGAGGCCTGGTTGGACCAGAAATCAACTACTCCCATGTTGAGAAGCTTGCATTGTAGCAGTACATGTTGTCCATCAGTTCCTTCATTATATTCTGATTCGCAAGACCACCATCATTGCCATGGTGAATCTGTTCCAATAAGTGTTGACGTGACGTTTAATTGGCGGGAAGATCAGTAGATGGATTGTTATCCTCTAGGAATTTGACTTGGATTTTGTTTCTGCAAAATCTAAAAAGTCACAAGTCTTTGTGGAACTTATCTCGGAACTTCTGGTCGAGTCAGGTGATGTTATGCCTAAAGAATCACCAATTAAAGGAGATCTTTTTCTGATTTCATCTTCGGATCCCCAGTATAGAGATATACTAGTCTATCTCCACACTTTGAAGTGCCCCACCTCTACTTCTCACAATGAGCGTCAACGTATACACCATCAGGCAAAAAAAATCTCATACTCAAGGACACTTTGTATCGTCGAGGTGTAGATTGCATCCTTCGCCGGTGTCTCACTCATAAAGAAGAGGAACTCGTTCTTAACGATGACCACACCAGAGCATGTGGTGGTCATTTGTCTGGGTTGGCAACAACCCAAAATATTCTACAAGATGGTTTATTTTGGCTGACGTTGATCAAATATTGCGTTCAATCGGTCAAAAAGTGCCACTCGTGTCAAATCTTCTTTCGGAAGATGAGGGCACACCCCGCTCCCATGTTTCTCGTCATTACAGTTGGTCCCTTCACCAAGTGGGGGATTCATTACACTAAATGCCACCCGACTTCAGCCAGGGGGAATTTTTATATCATCATAGCAGTAGCCTACTTCACAAAGTGGGTTGAGGATATGCAAATGTTCAAATATGATGGAGAAACAACAACTCTCTTTATTTTTAAATAGATTGTAGCAAGGTTCGACATCCCGAGGGAGATTTTTACTGACCATGGAAATCACTTTCAGAACAAAATGATGTCTGAGTTAACATCAAATATTGGGTTGAGGAAAGATAATTCATCACCCTACTACCCACAAGTGAATGGTTAGGTGGAAGCTGTGAATAAGTCCCTCAAGACTATTCTGCAGCGAATGATCAATTCGGCCAATTCAAATTGTCATTTGATGTTGTACTCGACATTGTGGAACTACCGAAAATTTTAAAAGACTTCAATTGGTTTCTCACCTTTTAAACTCATTTACAGGCTGAAAGCAGTCTTGCCAATAGAGTGCCAGATCCCATCTCTAAAGTTGGTAGTATAGTTATTTCCAGACACTTCACCGCTTAAGGAACACTTATTATATCTCAAGGAACTCGATGAGAAATGTCGTGATGTAGCCTTGGCTAACGAGACTCACAAGAAAAAAGTCAAGTGTTAGTACAATTGGTCTATTCATCCTCGGATTTTATCTGAAGGGGACCTTGCCCTGGTCTATGACAAGGATAAGGATCCGTTGGGGGAAGGAAAGTTCAAACCTATGTTGTTCAGACCTTTCATCATGAAGAAGGTACTAAAGAAGGGAGATTATCGTCTGGCTGAATTCGAAGGGAAATCTTTAGCGGAGCCTAGAAATGGGATCTACCTCAATAATTATTACTTGTAGGTGGGTCGCCTTGGGTGACTTCTTGTACACATGTATAATTCTTATACAGTTTATTTTTTTTCTTTTTGGTTTTATGGATGTGTCTTTTTTGTTGTCATCTTTTCCACTGTGGCAGATATCAAGTGAATCAGAGGCATTCATTGGGTTTGCGGATGGTGTCAGCCGACACACTCGGAGGCTTTCTTCCGTAGCTTGGGTTATATTCACACCTTAAGGCCAGTTTCTATCTTTCGGAGGTATCTATTTAGGTGAAACCACAAACAATGTCTTTGAATACAACACAATAATAGAGTTACTTTGTGACGCTTTGTCGCATGGTATCTCTCACCTCCGGGCCTACTTATATGCACAACTGGTTGTGTCTGAGTTAAATGTTTATGATTGTTGAGCCTCTTTCGTCACCTTGGTGAGAAAAATAGAGGTGCTTTCAATCTCAGTTGGGTCTGCTGAGCAGGACATCTGTAGATAAAAGAGTTAGAGAAAGAAAACAAAAAAACTAGAATTAAGAATTAAACTAAGAAATGCAATAAAAACTAAATTCATGAGCATAGTGACATAGAAACAAAAAGAACCATAAGACCCATGTCACCAATGTTTGAGGCTGATCTATTAGTGAAAACAAAGCACCAAGAAGAAAGGGGACAATGAGTCCCTTCTTCCTCCAAGGGAAGGCTCTTGGACCCTCACTAGCTAGCTCTTCTTACAACAAAGAAAAATGGAAAATGGTGATGAAAGAACTCTTTACAAATCCACTCAATGGTGAGGTGGATTGTCCAATGTAATGGTGCCAATATGCTTGTGTCAAGGATGGAGTTGTCAAAACAATAGAGGAAACATAACATTACTTTGAATTCCTTGAGAAAATGAGGTGCATCCATGTATTTTTATAACATTCATTTGGGTTATTGTTTAACTGCTTTGTAGTGTGAAAAGAGGCCAATTAGGGAATTATTAGGTCTTTGACCAGCCCACCAGTCGGATCCAGCCCAGATTTGAGGGTCAAATCGGCTTGGGAGTTGAACCATAAGTGGTTGGAAGGCCGACCACTTCCATAAATGCGTCGTTTAGCAGGTGCGCGGATTTTTTCTCTAACAGTCGTGCATCGTGCGCCAGTGCGCGATTTCTATGTTCCTGTTCCGTGCATGCGCGCGTGCCCAATGTCTGCAAAGAGCTCTTCAATGTTTCACTACTTTGTATAGTTTTTGACATTTTTTGAATGTTGTGGTATTAATTCAAGTCCATGGATGACTTCATCACTGTTTGACGATGCTGAGTTCTTGTAACCATGTGCGGACAAAATTTTAGTGATAGTAGATGCCCCCTTATGGATGAGGTTAGGAGCATACGTATAGCCGAAATCCATCAATGTTTATTCTACTGAGAATGTTGTTGTAAGATAGAGCAATGGTGGGGTCGTTCAGAGCGATCCGTTGGAGAAAAAAGGAATCGGTAGGACCCGAACTTCCATGAGGTGTATAAAATAGAAAACTGTGTACAAACGAGGCGAGCATGCCCCATGCTCATGTTATGTAACTCTGAAAAAAGATGACTAAAGTGTTGGTGTAGACAACTGCATCACCCACGGGGGCGGTTGTGATAAAGGAAGAAGACAATTCTTCAAATGAACATACTCTGAATAGTAGGTAGTGATCGTGGTAATAAGTAGCAGCGATGATGTGGGCATTGATAGCCCTGCCAAGTTCAGAGGTCTTCGGCAACTGAAAGAACTAACTACAATAGTTGCAAAGTAAGACCCACCGTAACATGAGAAAGTGTTGGCGTCGAATGTTATGGGGGTCAACGACAACAGGGAGAAATGATGTTTCACCTTGTGTCGTCCGAGATCTCTCATTGAGTGGATAATGAGAATCAAGATACTGTCGCCCTTCTGGAAAACTGTGTTGATGTCGACAAAAAAGGGGGACGCGACTCCTAGAAGCAAATGGATTCATGAAATCTACTAGGTGAGGTGAGGAAGTGGAAGAGGTACATGGATGAAGTCAATATGTGAGAAGACTCAAGACTGCCCTTGGTTGGAGGATGTATGAGAGAAAAAGTGGCCGCAACCATTCAACGAGGTCGAGTGTCAGGGGGACGACAAGACCGGGGATAAGTTGTGCCAGAGGTGGGACAAGGTGAAAAAATTTAGAGGCTAGAGGTAAGTACCTATAGGGTACTCTGAAGATATGGACGATGTTGGCAACGAAAGATGATAAGTAGTGCTCCAACCAAGGGTGACATGGGTTGCGGCTGGCCAAAAAGAGGGAAGCAGGTCGCCAAAGGTGACGACAAAAAAGGTAATGTAATGACTGAATATAAAGGCGTTTGTACAATAAATAACGAATAATTAGGGAGAAATGTACAAATACATAAACGGGTGCCGCAGTGTGATATGGGTGGCCCATGTAGGGCATAATTTGCTTGGAAAAATGATGAAGGGTGGGGGGCCCATTGGTGAGTTTCTGTATGAGGTAGGTGAAATGAAGGTAGGTTTGCAGATGGGCAAACTGATTGTGGATGAAATGGAGGGTTCATGATACTACAGAGGTGCAGTTAAAAAAAAGAGAACCGTGAAGAGATAATCTGGGAGTCCGTGTGGGAAAGCTAGAAAAATGAGGAGAAGGAGTATGTGGTTGATTCATGACATGATGAAAGACTTTCGAGACTCCCATCCCTAAAGGGTTTTGAAAAATAGCATGAGTGTCAAAAGTGTCAAAAGGTGCTATGAATGGGACAACTCATGTGGGTAAGAATGCTACTGGGTAACAGTACCGAAGATGCAAATGGAGGTGTGGGCACTGCAGAGCCGAGAATGGGGATCCTAGAGGCAAATATTAGAGGGTGTGACTGGAAATGTAAGTGCGATACAGCAGGAAAGACTACATGCCAATGCTGAGTATATACATGAAGGGGTTGTGCCGATGTATGATGATCAAGTACCTGCACACATGAAAACCAAATACCAAAAGTGAACAATATCTGAAGAGAATCGAAGATATGAGGATGCACTTGAGAAGCGTGAATATGCGCATGCGTACCTGACCAGGGTATGAAAAACAAAGGTGCCCCAGGGGATCAGGATGAAAAGAGGCCCAGGGACTGTTGTGACGTAGATGATGGGATGCTGATCCCGTGGCTAAAGACGGATTGAAAAATGGACACCGTGGGCTCTCGGAATGGTGAGTGGAAGTTTGGCAATAAGGCCTATATATAGCTATAGGGCCCACATTGCCACCTCATTTGTACCTACTGCAATAGTGACTGGAAGAGTAGTTTTCAGAGGAGATTTGGAGATTTGAGGAGGAAGAGGGACCCGTGTGGCGATTAACGAGCGTCAAGTTAGTGGTCTAATCATCCTGCATAGAAATAGGATTTCATTTTTTGGGCAGGGGCTATAAGGGGGGTCGTACAAAGATATTTAGGGGATATGGGCCCCACATGCACGGGTTATCCAGTAATAGGCGCACACATGTGCATGCATATCCACTTTATATACGCACATGGGGGTGTGGTAGAGGGGATTTAAGGTGCGCTCTAAGGGCGCGCTTGTGGGTTGAACAGGGGCGCACAAGTGCACCTCTGTAGGTTGAACAGACACGCATCTGTGCGTGCCTGTATGGTGAACAGGTGCGCTTGGGAGTGCACCTGTGAAGCAAACAGGTGCACACTGATGCGCACCTGTGTATTGAGAAGGTGCGCACACATGCGCACCTGTGTAGTGAACAGGCGCGCATGTGTGCACGCCAGTGGGTAACAAAACCGCGCCCAGGAGGCAAGGTTGAGGTGTATAAAAATGAGTCTTTTTTATGCTGTGGATGGTTGCATGAGATGATATAGGACTCTGTGTTGTGTCTGCAGGTGGATGGTTGTGACGATGCCAATGGGTTAGTGAGAGAGAGACTGGTCTCAGCTGCGAGACACTGTGGCCATTGAGGGGCCCGATGTGCATGCGACTTTGGTAGCCTGTGGGCTGCTAAAGTTCTTTGAGTGCTCGTTGATACGGGCATAGGAGTATCTCCTACAGTTCCTGATCCAGATGTGGAGTCTGGAGCTGCACTGCTTCTTCGTGCGAGGAGAGCATATCCCCTTCATTGTGGTGGAGGACGTATATTTCTTGACTGGGCTTCCCTTTTGGGGAACGCCCCTACCAGTGGAGTCAGTGCTGCCTAGCGATACGTAGCTCGAGACTATTGGCCAGAGATATTGTTCGGGTCAGAACTTTATGTCCGGGATGATTTTGATCATTGCGTCTATAGATTCCCTAGTGCATCGTTGTATAGAAGAGATGATTGTGCGAGTATATGGGTAACTGGCGACCCAGCGGATCAGTGGTGGCCAACTTCTGGTGCTAGAGAGAGTGTTGGCCAGTGAGCGTTTTGCTTGGGGGCTTATGCTACATGCGAGGATGGTGGGGCAGTTGGACCACTGTCGATCCACGGATACAGGGGAGTTTTCCTTCTAGTCCATCCTAGTGGCCTGGTTTCTAGAGAGGGTGTTGATTTTGCGCTCGAGGATTCTATTGGGTGTGCCTGGGGAATGAGAGCCGCGGTTGAGGCGGTGGTCGACTATGTTGCTTCGCCATGGTGGTGGTGAAGGTGGCCACTTCTTTTCTGCAGAGGTGGTGCCGGTATGGCGGCAGATGCCGCAGGTGATTTTACGTTACCCCTATGCTGGGGTGGACTTCCGAGATGATCCAGACATGGTGCTACCTCCAAGGGAGGTTTTTGATGATCGAGGTATGTTTTGTGTTTATGTGTATGTTTTTTCTATTTTGTGTTTGAGATAGCAATCCATATGTATATGATATAGATGCTGATACTATTTTTTGTTTGTGTGTATGTGAAGATGTGGCACCTCGTGGGTGCGAGGTGGAGTTGCAGAGAGCGTCGACTCATCGGGAGCCGGAGAGATTGCTGCGGGGAGAGAGACGTCGGCCTGAGGATGCCACAGTGCAACCAACTGAGCCTGAGAGGGCAGCGAGGAGGTGTCAGTTTGATGACCCTGGTGTTGGGCCATCACATGCTCCTTCGGCGACTGTCGGAGTGGACTTTGAGGACATCCATCATCATCTGGAGATGGTGTTATAGGACATGCCTGAGGGCATGTGGTCTCGCATCCAGGATGAGAGTTTCCTGGAGCAGTGTGTGGGGGTTCCTCCGCCATGGCAAGCCATAGTATGATGAGTAGCAGTGGTTGCTACTATGACGAGTGGACGACTGTTGCTGGGGCAGGAGGGGCCTGTAGGGGGTGGACCACCACCGCCTAAGGTAGGTGGTGGTGGGTCGTCACCGTCTGAGGGAGGGGCAGGTGGTGGCACTTTAGAGGCACCGTGAGTGGTGCTTTATGTATTTGATGTATGGATATATTTTTTGTATATAGGCTGGTGAGCCCATTTTGTACCGAGGTGCTGCATTGGCCTGCAGATACTTGTATTTTTTGTATGTAAACATTTGGATGACACTGTGGACCTATATATATACATGAGTATACTTTTTGAGATCTATGTGGTGTTTCCATTTTTTTATTTTTTTTTTGGTTAATGTTTTGATGATGTCTATTCTATGTATATGCTGTGACAGGATTGTGATATGTTTATGTATGTGTAGAGGTAGCTTGATGTGATATATGCTAGTCTAACACAATATTAGCTAGGTTATCCATTATTTGATTCAATTGTCTTGGAATATGTGTAAATGTAATGGAATCAAAATGTC
>ML777954.1:394343-443561 GCA_009831015.1 Picea engelmannii
ACCTCTATGTTTTGACAATGTGAGAACCAGATAACGAGGAGTTATTTGGATGCCTATCCCCTAAATCCTACCTAGACTAAAAAATTTCTTTTGGCACCTCCTGTGGAGGAAAACTTAGTGAGTTTTTAGAAAGATTTTAGATGTATTTGTTTTGGGAGGTTGGGGGTGCAAACCAACCTCGTTGATTAAAAATGGGAGTGGATAGTGTCGTCAAGAAAAGGGTGGGGTGTTTTCGGAATCCCTTTGGAGAAAACTTACTTTGACCTCCATGTTTCAAGAAGAAGCTATGTGAGTGATAAGTGACTTTTGTGTGTGAGTGAAAGTGTGCCAATTTTTGGTGAATTAGATGTCACCTTGCTGCATGTGGACTTCGCTTGGTCCTTACAAGAGTTTGATTACCTAATTAACTAAGTTCCTTTGGTACAACCTTGCGTAATTCAAAAGTGCCTAGGAAGATAGCGTGTGGACATGTGGGTCTGTTACTATCCTTTTAACTCCCTATTGTGATGTAATCTAAGAAAATCTTTAAAACTATCCTAGATTGAACATGTGGGCATGTGTGGGCCCATTACAAAACCTTTAAACTTCCCTAGTGTTTTGATCTAAGAAAGAAAAAAATTCAAACACTATCCTATCTTTGTAGCATGTGGGCATGTATGGGCCCGTTACAATATTAAGATGTGTTTGGAAAAACAAACTAAGAGGAGTCCCAAGAAGGGTTGTTGTCCTCTCCTAAAGGTTTTAATGTTCTTAAGGGAGATGAAATCGTTTCACAATCTTTTTCTGATTCTCAAGATCGCTTGGAGGCGCAAGAGAAGAGCATACTAAGCGATTGTCATTCAACTTCTAGTCCCAATGCAAGTTAAATGTGATTAAAAATGATTTTCAACTTATCTTGTGAGTCAAAAACAAGCCATCCATGTGGCAAAAAGAAAAGAAGGGAAATTGATTTTATCCTCCTAAGTCCCTATGTGTTTTTGACTAACCCCTTTATATGATGAGGGGACTAAGTGTGGTGCAGCTTTAAAACATGCTTGACAACATTTTTAAGAAGGCAAATGGCCTTCCCCACATCTCAACAACCTTACAATGTGAAATTTTGCACATATGCGCAGGTCCCAGTGGAGACAGAGGTGCGCAGAGCACATGCACGCGAACAGAGACAAATGAATAGGCGTGCGTGTGCAGAACAGAATTGTGAGTCAGGTGCATGGGTGCATGATGCGTGTCTGTGGGCTAAAAATCTTGCGCATATGTGGAACACGGTCGAGAATGAAAATTATGAATGGATTTCTCTCAATTCAACTTGGAATTGGCTGGTTGGCAGGTTGGCTTAGGCCGTTTAGTGCACCTGCAAGTTAAACAAACTAAAAGAAGAGCAAGAAAAACCCAAATGAGGTAGGAAATTGATACCTTTCCCCAGTGGAGTCGCCAATATATTGTGCCTCTTTTGTCACCTTGGTGAGAAAAATAGAGGTGCTTGCAAGCTCAGTTGGGTCTGCTGAGCAGGACAGCTGTAGAGAAAAGAGTTAGAGAAAGAAAACAAAAAAACTAGAATTAAGAATTAAACTAAGAAATGCAATAAAAACTAAATTCATGAGCATAGCGACATAGAAACAAAAATAACCATAAGACCCATGTCACCAATGTTTGAGGCTGATCTATTAGTGAAAACAAAGCACCAATAAGAAAGGGGACAATGAGTCCCTTCTTCCTCCAAGGGAAGGCTCTTGGACCCTCACTAGCTAGCTCTTCTTACAACAAAGAAAAATGGAAAATGGTGATGAAAGAACTCTTTACAAATCCACTCAATAGTGAGGTGGATTGTCCAATGTAATGGTGTCAATATGCTTGTGTCAAGGATGGAGTACTCAAAACAATAGAGGTAGCATAACATTACTTTGAATTCCTTGAGAAAATGAGGTGCATCCATGTCTTTTTATATCATTCATTTGGGTTATTGTTTAACTACTTTGTAGTGTGAAAAGAGGCCAATTAGGGAATTATTAGGTCTTTGACCAGCCCACCAGTGGGATCCAACCCATATTTGAGAGTCAAATCGGCTTGGGAGCTGAACCATAAGTGGTTGGGAGGCCAACCACTTCCATAAATGCGTCGTTTAGAAGGTGCACAACTTTTTGCGCTAACAGTCGTGCATTGTGCGCCTGTGCGTGATTTCTACGTTCTTGTTCTGCGCATGCGTGCGCGCGCCCAATGTCTGCAAAGTGCTCTTCAATTTTTCACTACTTTGTATAGTTTTTGACCTTTTTTGAATGCTGTGGTATTAATTCATCTCTATGGATGACTTCATCACTGTTTGATGATGCTGAGTTCTTGTAACCATGTGTGAATGGAATTTCAGTGATAACAATGATCCTAATCTACACCGACAATTCCTTAGGGTACATCTCTTAGAACTATGCTTTGATTACATTACGTATATCCATTTTCCTAGGAGATTGAATCAAATCACAGATACTCTAGCTAATCACATATTAGATTGGCATATTGCACACACATAAAAATAAGAACAAACATACACATGTACAAACATTATAAAAATGTAATCCATAAGACATAAAAAGATGTAAATACGCATATATATATATATATATATATAAATATATCAAAAGTCTCAGAGTACATAGGTGGGCGCAAGAGCCTCAAAAAATAATATGTCTGGTATACATCGCGGGGCTTATGCCCTCAAAAATATACAAAAAGTTCCCTCGAAACGTAAGTGGTCCACCCTAAGCTAAGAACGGGGCCTTTTGGCCCTACCATAGTGGACAACGGTGTTTGCTAAACGCCGAAAAATCCAGACCCAGGTCTATGGCACCCCAACTACATGGGGCTGCATAGATGGTGGGAGATCCTCGATCTCGACCATGGGCACTATACGAGTGAGTGCGGTGAGGTTCCACTCCATCCATCTCAACACTACCTCATCCTCTTCGGCTAGAGGTCCCCCTATTGATGCTACTGGTCTAGCGGCCATTGCTGGTGCTGCCTTTGGTCGAGGACGTCGCCTTCTCCTCACAAAATCTGCTGGATGCACTAGTCCCACATCTGTACATAACAAATACATATTTTTCAGATACTCTGGAACACATAAAAATGATATATATAAAAAGAAAACAAATATTTAAAAACTTAAAAAAAAAAACATACCTATCTCTCCTTGCTCTTCTCTAGGAGGTACAGGCATATCAAGATCCCTAGAGAAGTTGATCCCGACAAAGGGGTAGTCCTCTATAGTTGGAATCTGCCGAGACCACCAGTCAAAGAAAGTATCGTCGAAGGCCTCAATGGTCCCCCCTCCCCCCTGTCACGTCAATAAAGCATCCCACCTGCACACTACTGGGAAGGAGGCCACATGCCCCGGTACTGTCTCTCGTGGACTGAGACTGGGTACCCTCTCGAAGAAAAAAGAGCATAGAACGGTCCCAAATCCAAAGTTTTTTTTGTTCCATCCATGACACTCCATGAGATATCTATTCATGAACTCTAGCATGGTTGTGCTCCAGTCGAACGCTCATGAATTTAAGCACTGTACTGCACAATGCATGTGCACCCGGGAGGCATGATGTAAGACTGTGGATCTAGTGATCCAATCAATGAGTAAACCTATCACTTGCAGTGATAGGTTAGTAATCTTATGGATCAACACTTGAGAACCCACTTTATCTATGCCAGCCTTGTAGTGTAGCCCGATCAACTTGGCTATGTTGTGAGGCCCAAGAGGAAAATCATGAAGGTTGACTAGTTCCCCTCTCCTCGAGAGGCTAGTTAGAAAATAAATATCCTCAGTCATTGGAGTCAACGACTGCCCCTCGAGAATAAATACTTCAGCATCAGGGTGCCAGTAATCTACCAAGGCATTCAACAACCTGGATTGTGCCCTCATGAGTGGGCACTGAAAGAATTTCCACAACCTGCATTGTTTTAATGCGGTGACAGCAGCAAGGTCTTCTTCAACCAAAGAATCAATGTCCTCATGCTCCCTCTATCTCCAATGAACATACATCCTGTTACAAACAAGTTCAAAGGGAGAGTTAATTCTTGTAGTTTTTATTTTTTCCATATCCTTAAGGGTGTACATGGTCTGTATTGGACACAGTCACGTATGCACACAGGAAGATTGTTTTCTGCCCACAGGCATTCGCAGGTTGTTCTTGGAAATCCTGCGTACACGCACGACCACCCACTTTTAGGAGTGCGCGCCCCAAAAAAACTAAAACTGATGCAAAAGGAAAGTATGGAAATGCAAGAGGCGCTAGTTTGTACTTACTTGTTCCAAGCAGAAGTTCGTTTCGTCCTCTGAAAATCCTAGAATCGACTCTTTTAGCAAAGGGGTGTTTTTGGCGTTTTGGTCAATTCTCAATTTGCGATGGTGATAATGAGCTTCCAGTTTCTATTTATAGACTTTTTTGGCCCTTTTTGTCATTTTTTGGACCCTTTTGTCATTGTTTCTAGCTTGAAAATCATTTAACATGGTTTTTGAGTTTCTCATTGGATGTTATGATACACTTCACTTTTGGTTTGGAAAACGTTTTGGGAGATGGACCACTTTTAAAGGTCCTTTGGTAAAAAGTCGTTTTTCCAACTTTGTGCATTTAAGTTAGGATTCCACCTACACTTTTTGCATATCACTGTATTTTCTTCTTTTCCATAGGTTTGATCCCATCGAATTGCAACATGGAACCATTATTGCTTCTTTAGAAGTGTCATAAGAGCCTACCTCCACATGGATGCCCTAGGTAGATCCTGGTTGCATTTTTGGTGTCCATGTTGTCATTAATGACTTTAGGCTCGAGAGTCCTGGTTAGTCTTGTATTGATTATGATATTGAGCCTCATACGTATGATAGGTTATCACTCTTGACCTCACCCTTGCGACTCCCAGAAAACGAGTCTTATTTTAATCCCTTTTCAGACTCTTTAAACATGAAAAGATTGTCAAGTGATCTTGTTGTCCTTCATGCTCGCCAAACTAAAATTTGAAGGCACATCTCTCTGGTGGTAGTTTACCCATTTTTCAGTCCGAATGGTCAATTTTATGAACAAAGGTACTCTCTATGAACTTTGGTTTGCTAGAAGAGTATTCTCAGGTATAATTTTAACCCTTTTTCGGGTTTGAGGGGCTAAATTTACGAAAAGGAGCCCCCACGGAGTCCATAGTTAAGCTCTTTTCAGACTCCCTAAAATTGGAAATATTGTCGAGTGACCTTGTTCCTTCACACTCGTTAAAATGGTACAAAACAACATCCCCTATGGAGTCCATAGTTAATCTCTTTTCAGACTCCTTAAAATTGAAAAGATCGTGGAGTGACCTTGTTCTTTCACACTCGTTAATTGGTTCAGAAAAACATCTACTGACATGAGTTTACCCCTTTTTTCGGCCTGTAGATTAAGTAGGAAAAAGGTACACCTCGAGAGATTCATCTTGCATGGAGAGTTCTCCTCAGAAAATTTCACTTTTTCGGGCTAGCGAGATTAAACCTAGAAAAAGGCAACGAGTCCATAGTTAATTTCTTTTTAGAATCCTTAAAATTGAAAATATTTCTGAGTGATCTTGTTCATGTCACACTCATTAAAATGGCCTTGAATAGATTTATTTTCAGTGCTAGTTTACCCCTTCTTTGAACCAACTAGACTACCTTTGAAAAAGATACCCCAATGGAGTCTTCTTTTGTGCTCTTTTAGACTCTCTAAAAATGAAAAACCCCCGAGCTTACCTTCTCTGGGCTCATTAAAATTACATTGAAGGATGTTATCATTGTGTCCTATTAATCGCATTTGCATCCCTGCATCTTTGGCCTAATGTCGGCTCCATGTTTCTCTAAACTGAACCTTTGAAGCTTGCCTTATACGCAAGCCTTGTAGCACTTTGCCTTTGCGTCTTGACACCTTGACCCATGGAGGAATTTTCCTGAGTGTCCTTTACCTGCACATGTCTCCTTGCTATGAGAATTAGTGTGTTCTTTGCACTTGGAACTAGTATGATTTGGGACACTCGTTCCTCTGTAACATAGTATTCTTTATTATTTTTCAAGCTGTCAAAAATTATTGAAAAAGACAAAAAAATCAAATATACCCCAAAAAGAGGACAGGAAAAGTATTTTCTTTTTATCGCAGCACAATGAGTCACCCTTGGACAAAGCACATCATTCCATTTGTTCATCAAGATTTGGGATTTAATTTGACCTTAGGAAGTTGTTCTCGTTACATAGATCCATGTCCTCCTTCGTTTGGTTATTCTTCCAAACACATGGAGAGTTTGCGTTGCCTCCTGCATCGTGCAATTATGTCAATGTCATGCTACCTAAGTCTAATCATTTTTCGTGCTATTGTCCAAGGTAATTTTTACCCAACTTGAGTTGGCCTCTCTACAGTTTGTCTCTTTCCCTCATGCTCGTCCATCCCCAAAAGTCCAATCAAGTCCTTGTTCAAAATCACTGAAGTTCTCGGCCTGATCACTGAGATCCTCTTGTTTGTTCCCGACGAGCCGTCGAAGACCTCTGGGTAGTGAATTTGTACACTCACATTACACTCCTACCCAAGTTTTGAATATCTTGAAGTTGTTGCTCGATCTCTGAAGGCCTCATCTCCATCCATTAGGTGTCATTGGCTTCTTGAAGATGGATATTATACATGTATATCTTTGATTTTGAGATGCATATCCTTTGTGTATTTCTCGCGGATACACTTTATATAGTTATATGGCATGGATCTGTAGTGTATTTGAATGGAAACCATGATTTGTTTCATCTCGAGCATGGGTATGCCCGCCTCAGTGAGAAAATTATTATTTTTGCAGATGACACCTCCCGAACTATGGTCTCAGGCTCACTTGCTTCGTATGTTGGTGAATATTTGTAATGTAATTAGGCCATCAGATGCTCTTCTAACCTCACACATTAGGGGTTCATATGTTATAACCCTAAATTTCACCATACATGCATACCTGGCATCAGGCCCTCTTACTTACCATTTTTGTCAAGCCATCACTTAGCAACTCTTCTTAAAAACACTATTTTTGAAGATGTACATGCCCTATACCATTATGCTATCTACACCATTACTACCCATGTATGTATGCTAGCTGTACCACTACAACTTGTGTATACTCACAAAAGTTATAAAAATTAAAAAATTGCAAGGAATTCATTGAGATTACAGGTTATTGGGTAGTTTCCCAACTGTCCCACCGCCTATAGCTTGTCACCCAACCGAATAACCATCCATTTGTCATATAAAAGGAGGTGTTGGGGTATCATTCCAAATATAAGAAGAATAACATTTAAACTCTTCCCATTTCACTTTCCCCCCTTGCCCCAAGAATTTGTAGCCACATTGTGAGTTTTGAGCCAGAATTCTTCATTCTTACCTTTTTCCTCCATTGCAAGCCTAATCCATTCCCTAGAGAGAGCTGAAGAGGAGAAAGATACATGGAAGAGCAGTTGGAGCTTGGTGAATAGGATCAAATACCAGGTTCGAGGAGCAGTTGTCGATCTCATTGTAAGTAACTTTGTGAGATTAATAAAAATGAATACTTTTTATGTCCCGAATATGATGTGTTCAAAATTTATGTTTTATTATGACATCTAACCCACTAATTCATATATAATATGCATGTTCGTAGTTATTTTTTTGTATGTTTATGAATGCATATCATCCTTGGGAGGAGACTTGTAGTCGAGGAACAACCGAACACAAAAGGATCAACACCAGACGCGGAGTTTAAGGTAGAGTTACCGGATCTTTTTACTTTGTGTTTTATGCATGAATGTGGGGTGTATTTGGGGTAGTTGTTAAAAAGTAGGAGACTTTAGACGGATAGCTCTGCCTACATGTTGAACCCTAGAGTAGTCCATAGGGGGGTTTTCGCACTATAGCACCTGGCTCAAGTGCGACATTGCTGTTGAGATTTGGAGGAGTGGTGTCTATGGTTGGGTGGAACGTCCTTGGTCTGCATCCAATTAGTGTCACATTTTTATAAATATAAGTGCTCTTTGTTGTGATATTATTATCTGTGTATTAATGTATTTTGCTGTGTATTTTAATTATTGTTTAACTAAATCTTAGATTATGCATGCTTGCTGGATATTGTTGTGCATGTTGTTAAATCTTGTATCTTATGCATTCTTATTAATGAAAGAAGGTATCGGTAAGAGTATGAAGTCCAAGGGTGGGATTGAAGGTCGCATGCCGCGTCCTGTGGGTGGTTGGTTATGTTAGAGAATTCTACCTATTTTTTTAGGTGATGTATTATGGATTCTAAAAGGCATATGGATTAGTTCCTTAGTATTTTTTATATCCATTTGATTGAATATGATGATATAATGGTTAGAGTCTTTTTGAAAACTTTGATAGGCCCGACCTATGAATGGTATCCTTCCCTCCCAGCCCAATCAATTGGTTCGGTTGATGATATAGAAGATATGTTCACGACCCAATATGCATAGATTATTGCATACCATACTCTACTTACTCAATTCACCCAAATCCATATTCAAAAGGGTGAAAGGATCAAGGATTTTAACTTACAATTTTTTAAGACATTAAATCAAATACCAAATGGGAAACGCCCAAATGATCCTATTATATCTGGATGTTACAAGAATTACATGCCATCAAGTGTGAATTATGCAATAAGAGCTGTACAAATAAATACATTAAATGAATCAATACAAAAGGCAATAGAAATGGGAGAATACATGTTAGAAACTAATGTCAATCCCAAGATTATTCTTGGAAAAGTGCAAAGACAGATGACAAGTCTATCAATATCACCTTGGGAATCATTCACCTTTAGAAGTTATGAAAATTGGGCAATTGGGGGAGGAATTGTCCAAGGCTTTCCCCCTAATGTGAGAAATCATCTTGGAGTTGCTTAAGAAACTAGACAAAAAATAGAAATTGCTTAGATGAGAAGAACTATTCGACAAATGAAAAACGAGATAAATTAACTCAAGAGTGAGAATCTAATTCCACCACACCAAAATATGAGATCTCCATCACTTGATCAAAGGGAAATAAATTATAGAGCACAAACAATTGAATATCACATACCAATATCACCTAGAGTCCCAAATCCAAATGTTGTGCTAGAAGAAATTATAGAAGAAGAAAATTTTAAACCCTTTGATCAAGAAAAAATCAATGATCAAGATGAAAACTTGTAATCAGTCCAAATTGGTGAAACTATATATTCCATTGACTCAAGAAAAGTTCCATCTTATGGAGAAATTAAATATTTTTGTGCATGGATTAGTGAAGCACCCCACATTACAACAATATTTACTATCATAGTAGTTTATCTGCCTCTAGCATATGGTGTTGTCCTGGGAAGATATTGGTTCTCATTGATTGGAGGATATATACTGAATGATGAGAGTTTCATGATGCTTTCAAAAACATATGGAACAATGATCAAAGTTCCTCGAGAACATAGAAAACCAATATCATTCAAGAAAAATGAAACTTAAATGATGTAGAACTATGTAGATGATGGAATCAAGAATTATGTTGTTTTCAACACAGAGAAACTAAATTCACCTAAGAAAAATGATGAAAAATCTTTCAAGGTTTCTGGAAAATGATAGTTGATGGTGATTTCTCTAAGTATAGAACTGGAGTTGGTATTTTTTTTAAATTCCCCATTATTTCATTTACCCACATGTAGTCAGATTAGAGTTCCTTGTACCAACAATGAAGCATTGATTCAAGGATTGAACTTGGCCCTTCAAATGCAATCAAAATATATGGTGATGACTGGTGATTCAGAACTAGTCATCAATCACATCAAAAGAAGATAAAAAATCAAAAAGAAAGATTGAAGCATCATGCAAGGAGAGTGTGGGGAATCATAGACTCTTTTAATTATTTCAATATTTATTTTGTTCCTCGAGAAAAGAATAAAACATTTGATTCATTGGCAGTGGAAACATCCCTTTTCAATACAAATGATTCTCAAAATCGGAATACTTCTCATGTTAAAATTGTTTTTCTTCCTTCAATACCCAATAACCAAGAGTATTTGAAAGTTTGTGAAAATGAAGAGCACATTGAAATATTTCTTACAAACCATGACTCAACATTATCTTATCATTCAGAAGAAAGCCAAAATTGTGAGATGGAAATTCATGATCAGAGCATTATGGTCCTTCCAAATAATTATGCCAGTCGGGAATCTCTTTTTACAAGAGATGATCAAAGTTCTAGGGATAAGTTTAAGGATGAAAATTTATATTAAAATGTAGAAACTTGGGCTAATCTTACTAGTCCTTAATATGAAAAATGTAAAATATTTGGCAATAGTTTTGTAAAAATATTCAAATTTCTAAGGATTTTATATAGTTTCTATAAAATTTTGGCATTTTTTAAGGTAAAATAATTTTATTCTATGGAATTTGGGTGAATTGTTTTTAGAGAAAATGAAAATTGTCAAATCATTTTTTGGGAAAACCATGGAAAATTAGCCCATTGGTGAAATTTAGCCCCTAAAATCATCTATGGATCAACCTGTTCAACACTCAATACACCCTAAAAATCCTATGTCAAATTTTACTTTTTGGGTACCACTTGATCTTTTGCATTGTCTTATTCTACTTCAGTATGAAAAATGTTTCCTTTCATTAACTTAAAAAAGACTAAATTTTAATTAAAAGAATCAACAGCCAAATATTTTCCCTAACGCGCTTAAGAAATTCGACATCGGAAAGGATTAACCAGGAAAGGAAATCGCTCAAGAGAACCAAGGTAGCCAAGCATCGATCTTCGTCGGCATCAGCATACAAGAGTTTTATTTTGCGATGAGATTCACTAAGGATATTGTCGATAACTAATCCCTTCGACATAGGCAAAAGGCTAAAGGAGTAAGTGCTTATGAAGGAAGAAAAGAATCACCGATAGCCAATCCCCAAAACTCTCGGCATCGGCGAGCTTTTTGAGAAGGTAGGTCCTTAGAAAGGGCATGACAGGTTTATTCCCCCCTCCGACCGTTGACCCCGATACTTTCGGCATCGACAGTCCTAGGTTTATTTTGACACACACATCTAGTTGAAAACCCCAAATCCGACTGGGCTACACATTCAAACCATTTACCCCTACCTATCACATGTCATTGCCAAAGTGGTTAAACATATGATCGAGTTTTCCCTTGAGTCGTTAGCACTTCTTGAGGCTCGAGTCACATCCCGGGTCATTTTTTCCATGTCAGCTCGATACAAAAAAATCAATCATCGTCATAAGTTATAAGTAGGAGGTTTCCACCAAGACATTCACCATGCATCGCCGATCCCCGACCTGCCCACTCGAAAAATGAGATGATGGGATGTTTTAACGCTAGATACAATGCATTCAAAGGGATAACTAATTCCAAAATCTCACATTAGTTGCTAATTTGTGTGTGAATCAAAAGGATCGTTTGAACCTACCAATATAACACATCACCCTCCATGCCTCCGCCGTTAACCCACGATGAATTAAATTGTAGATATTCGGTTGTAGGTTTGTTTGAATTTAACTCATCACCCAGATTAATTAGTTGATACGACTGGTAAGATCTTCCCATCAAATTATTTTGAGCCATTGTAAATAAGATTATTCTGCGCGAAAATAAGTTCGGGTCAGACATAGGAGCTAGGCGAGCAATCCAGAAGAAGTCTCCAAGATCCCATGAGTATTAAACCACAGAGTTTAGCAAGCATTACAGGTATGTGCGAGTCTTGATTTTGCTGTGTTTTTACCTCACATATACATTATGATCCAATATTTCTCTGCATGCCGGACCTAAATATTATTTTGTTTGCAAGAACAATGCCTTCAAGAAAACCAACCACTAGGAAATATCCAAGAGCACCGAAGCTAATGGAACCAGAGGTGGGAGAAGGTTCTTCCCTAGCGATCACGAAACAATTGGAATTCGCTCCAAAGATGGTGCCTGTCATCAAGACATCGACCAAGAAGGTTTTCATTCAACCCCCGACCTTCGGAAACATAGAGGAAAGCATAGGGACCAAGGCAGTACTCCTGCACTAGGAAGAAATTTTCCTAAAGATCAAGTGGGAATAATTCCATGAATATACCCAACACAACAATCTCGATACAAGAAAACGAGACGATGAAGTCCTCTCGAACATCCAAAAGGCATATCTGTACATGTTAGCGAGCAATTTTCTAGTATTCCCTTGCATAGAACTTCTGAAGTGGCTTATCAATCATACTAACATACAAAGATGTTTGATTAATGACAACTGTTAGCACTAGAAGTCACCCCTGGATTACAGCAGGGGTAATCTCAGTACCCATCAATGTTAAGGTGTATGTTGGTTTAAATGGGTGGTGGTCAATGGACAAAACTCAACACTAGAATGATGTTACAACACAAAACCGGACAAGAAATGCACAGGGAAGTGAGGTCCACATTAACTTCAGTTAGTGGGTTGAGTTTAAAGGTGAGCAGAGGGAAGATCTGATGAGAAAATGAGAAGAAGATTGTTATGTTTAACTGAACTTCCAACAACTTGAAGAAGATAAAATCAGGCTCGATGATGCTTTCGAGCCCAGGTTTCAGACACTAAAATGTGCCCAAATGACACAGTTCCAACATCAAAATGATCAAACGTACATCACTATGCGGCCACAAAAACTCGACTGGATCCTCCAATTCCGAGCCATTCAGTGCAAGAGGGAAAAAAATAAAAATGAGAGATGATTAAAACTGGCTATTGTAATCAAACCTACATTACAACAACATAATAAACCTGGACTGGATCCTCCAATTTCGAGTGTCTTAACACAGTGTCTACAGAGAGATGGAAAGAAATTGACTTCTATTAACTGAAAGTCTCAAATCGATTACATAACTAGACACAGTTATGTTGCTAAAACACATTACAAAATGGGAGCTCTGCTCAACCAAAGACCTTTACAAAAATGACAGAATTCCATACTTATACTCAGAAATTTTGTTTCTACAGCAGAGGCGTGCTTTATTCTTTCCATTAAAATCTTTGTGTCTGCATGCTTCCTGATAGACTGTGCATGTAGTCTCCTATCATAAGCGAGCTCCATCAGACGCAATCGTGTTTCAAAAGAGATGACTACTGATAGTCTTTTCTCGAGATTTCCCTTTATGGCGGAAATGATGCTCAACCCTCACCAACCAACCTTAATAACTGCTTCATCGGGATCAAAAGGCCTGAGTCAGCTCTGCACCTGTGAGACATGGAGGCCTCTGCATTTTTCCACTTGGAGCTGAGTTGGATGCCTGTAGGGATGGCTAGGTAGCATACGTGGATGAGGGTCTGGTGGGACGACCGACGCAATGATAGGTTGCTCAGTGTGTGATGGCTAGGTGGAGGAGACATGGAGGCTGGAAAGAGGATGTGGGGGTGACAAAGGTGGAAGCTGAGGTGGCACAGGTGGCGGGAGATGAGAAGGAGAGAGGCGACAGGTGGGATAGTGAGTGGAGGACATGTGTGAGGAAATGAAAGGGGAGCGAGGGATGTGACAGACAGAGGAGATAGATGGAGTGAAGGACAATTGTTGGCAGAACGGTTGTGGAGTGGCCACTTGTCAGCCTAGGATAGGGCATGCGCACATCGGGGCTGCAAAAATAATTTTGATTCCTCCCCACTTTTGGGCCCGATGTGTGTCTCTGGCCAACACGTAGCGCCTAAAAAAACCATGGTTGTTTTCCCTGGCCTGCTCTACCTTTTTTAACGACCATGCATGTTGAGGCCCCGATATGGCCAGCGACCATCAACCTGAGACGCGCTAATCCTAGCCGCCCATATTTTCATGCATCCTAGCACAACACGCCAAACGGTCACATCACCCTAACAGACTTAGGATAAACGTCATTTAGTGGGTTTTTAACCCCATTCTTTGCATTTTTCCACCCAAGGGCCAAACCCAGTGGAGAAAAAAACCCAAACCATGATATGTGATAACATTAGGCTCCATGGGGGATAGAGTCCTCCCTACAAGGATCTAAGATCTCTTTTGCAGTTCCAGATGCCTTTCTATTGGGCTATGGAGTTAAGCTAAAAAACAACTTGCTGGGGATTATATGCCGAAAAATAAGATGAAAACAACATACAAGGGCTCCAAGGAGCTTATTTATGTACAATCCTAAACTAATTGATTTTTATAAAATACTAGGTGAAAGCAAACTTCCACCACAACCATTCAAGTAACTTCCTAACTCAAATCTCCTTCATTCTGTTAGAGATCAGTATCATATGATGCAACCGTGATAGTAGGATGGCTACAACCTTCATCTTCTCTCCAAGGGATGAAATTGAGATAAAATTAGGTGGCTCCAGGTCATGAAGAAAATGCCACTCCATGTACTCGCTGATAGGCTTATAGAATGAGTGGAAAATCTTGTGAAATTTGTAGCAGAAATCCTGCTCTGCTCCACAAGTACTCATACATAACTAAATATCATTGGTAGGAACAGGCACATGGGAAGCTAATACAGGCTGAATTTCCTCAGATGATGGTTGCTCGCTGACAAGATCTAGACAGGAGATAAACTGCCCCTTCTACTACTCCTTTGATTCTTCTTCTTGGCTCTCCCAAGGGTCAGATTCATAATCATCATAAACAAGACATGTGGGAAAACTCTGCTCTTCATCATGCTTCTCAGTGTCTTCTGTAGGCCAAGGCTAGTTGATTTCCTCATGATAATATTCTTTAAGGAAAAGAGGATAAGGCTCTATTGTGTGTTCTTGGATATCCTGCATATCCAACTCAAAATCAGATTCATAGTTGTTATATACAGGATGAATTCTCCTCTGGTCAATAAACTGTGATGTGGGGCTTTGCTACTCTTCATCTGAATAATCATAAAATATAGGGACAACAGGAACCTTGGGAGAAGAATACAAGGCCTCTACAACCATGAAATCTTCATCATCATCCTTAGTAGAGCTTCCAAGAATATCCTCTTCAAGGGCTAGAAAATCCTCTGCATTTTCTTCAAAAAGGAAGCACTCATGTTCTGCCTTCAATTCCTCTAACTTTGTAGAAAGAGACTTTACCAGCTCCATCATTTCACTTATATCCTCTTCTTCTTGGTCCTCATCCTTACAACTTTCCTCTGATGCATACAAACAGGGATGAGAAAGGACTTATTTCTTATCCAAGTCATCAGGGTCATCCTCACAGCATGCGTAAGAAGTATCTCTTTCTTGAATATAGTCGTTGTATCCCTCACAACAACTATGAAAAATTAAATCAGAGGGATAAAAATTATGACAATGAGCATTGAAAACTACATGAAATTCTCTCAATGAAGAAATGCTCGTAGGGGGTAAAGAATGATACCACTCACGAGCATCCCCTGCTAACGAGAACATGAACATATTCATTAATATATCCTCCTAATGTATCTCCCATTGGTGCATGAGTTCATGAAACTCTTTGAGATGTTGAGCAGAGTTGTCCTCTTTATGCTCTCTAAATATAGGAAAATAATCATCCCATTCATTTGGAGAAAGAACAACATTGGGAAAACTAGGAACAACAAAAAAATTAAAAGGGGAAAACCTCTGAGCCAGGATTCTTTCCATTTCGAACCAGTGGAGTCACCAATCGATTCTTCAACCATGGAGTCATGAGGTGAATGATATGTAATATGAGTGTGTCTGGTCTTTGTTCACCATCAAATACCATATCTAATAGTTATGTTCTCCTAAGGGGCTACCAGGTGTAGCCAAAAGAAACCACATTGAAATAGTGGAGTCGCCAGGCACACAATTGAAATCTTCAAAGGTTCTGATTTCTGATGCACCTTCAGAATCAAAAGTTCATTTTCGTTCTACCCAGGGAAAATCTTCAATTCATCCTCGACAACGATGCCAAAAATGTTAGCACTAGAAGTCACCCTGGATTGCAGTAGTGGTAAGCCCAGTACCCATCTGTGTTAAGGTGGATGTTGGTTTAAATGGGTAGTGGTCAATGGACAAAACTCGACACTAGAATTATGTTACAACAAAGAAACAGACAAGAAATTCACAGGTAAGTGATGGCCACATTAACTGCAGTCAGTGGGTTGAGATTAAAGGCGAGTAGAGGGAAGACTTGATGAGAAAACAAGAACAAGACTGTTATGGGCATCTGACCTTCCAACAACTTGAAGAAAATAAACTCAGGCTCGATGATGCTTTCGAGCCCAGGTTTCAGACACTAAAATGTGCCCAAATGACACAGTTCCAACAACAAAATGATCAAACCTACATCACTATGCAACCACAACAACTCGACTGGATCCTCCAATTCCAAGACATTCAGTGCGAGAGGGAAAAAGATAACAAGGAGATCTGATTAAAGATGGTCACTATGCTATTGTAATCAAACCTACATTACAACAACATAATAACCCTTGACTATATCCTCCAATTCTGAGTGTCTTAACACAATGTTTACAGAGAGATGGAAAGAAACTGACTTCTATTAACTAGAAGTCTCAAATTGATTACATAACCAGACATAGTTCTGGTGCTAAAACACATTACAAAATGGGAGCTCTGCTCAACCAAAGACCTTTACAAAAATGATAGAACTCCATACTTATATTCAGAAATTTCATTTCTGCAGCAGAGGCATTCCCAAGTCTTCGCATTAAAATATTTACATATTCATGCTTCTTGAAAGACTGTGCATGCAGTCTCCTATCAGAAGCGAGCTCTGTCAGACACAATATTGTTTCAAAAGAGCTGACTGCTGACAATCCTTTCTTGGGCTTTCCCTTTATGTCATAAATGATGATCAACCATCACCAACAAACCTTAATAATTGCTTCATTGGGATCAAAAGTCCTGAGTCATCTCTACACCTGTGAGACACGCCAACCTCTGCATTCTGCCACTTGGAGCTGAGTTGGATGCATGTAGGGATGGCTAGGCAGTGGATATGAACAAGTATCTGGCAGGACAACTAGCGCAATGGTAGGCTACTCGGTGTGAAATGGCCAGGTGGAGGAGACACAAAGGCTGGGAAGAGGTTGTGGGGGTGACACAGGTGGCGGGAGATGAGAATGGGAGAGGTGATAGGTGGGATAGTGAGTGGAGGACAGGTGTGAGGGAATGAAAGGGGAGCGAGGGATGTGATATATAGAGGATATATATGGAGTGGAGGACATCTGTCGATGGGATAGATGTGGAGCGACCACTTGTTAGCCCGTGATAGGGCATGGGCACATCGGGGCTATGAAAATCAGTTTGATTCCTCCCCTCTTTTGGGCCCGATGTGTTTATTTGGTTGACACGTAGTGCCTAAAAAAACCATGGTTGTTTTCCCTAGAACACTCTATCTTTTTTAAGGATTGCGCATGTTGAGGCCTCGATATGGCTAGCGACCATCGATCCAAGGCGCATTGATCCTAGCCACCAAAATTTGTGCACATTCTAGCACAACATGCCAAACAATCACATCACCCCAACAGACTTAGGATAAATGCCATTGAGTGGGTTTTTAACCCCATTCTTCGCATTTTTCCACCCAAGGGCCAAACCTAGTGGAGAAAACACCCCAAACCATGATATGTGATAACAAGGAAAATGGCGAGTGTGTTGGGGTTTTCCTTCCATTGGAGGTTCAAAATTACTACAAGATCAGAGAGTTGGAGGAGCGACTAAACACCGATTTTGTTCAGAGATTCTATGAGAAACACAACACTAGCAAGGTGATGGCTTTGTGGTGGAGAGAGGATAAAAAGTTCACCAATCAGACCTCTGGTTGGTACTTGACGACCAACTTAAGGGAGACATATATCTATCTAATGGTCCTCCTCTGTCAATTGCATGGGGATAAAGATTGCTCCAGGTTTTCAAAGTCTTGGATGCCTCTAGATTATTCTATATCCATTTCTGGAATAGGTTTTAACTGGGGTGCCATCATCTCCAAACAACTGATCACTTTCATACGACAGGATCAGACGCCGAAAGAAGGAGAAAACTCATCCTTCTACATGGATTCTTATTTATTGGATGTCATTTGTGCCAAAAATGAATTTGCTGGAATGAACCTAAGCTGGCACACCTTAGAACTCATGATCCATGTATATTTCAACATATTATGGGAGAACAGGTACAAGAAATCCTACTCTCTCATCTGCGATCAATTTATTGTACGTATTCATTTTTTGTTTTTCAAGAAAGAGTGCCCAAGGATGTCGAATGCGGCCAAAACAATTATATCAAAAGTTGGCTAATAGTTCCTCGATGAGCACGATACCTACATTGGGGTTTTCAGAGCCACCGAAGCACCACACCTATTACCTATGCATGTCCCCGATCGACTAGTAGTTAGGGAAATTTTTTATCAGACCATCCTGCAAGGTTACAATGCTACTCTGGTAAAAGATAAGAAGTAGGCATTCATACCTTATGGATTTCATATAGGTTTCTACATGGTAAAAGACACCGCACAAGCTAAGAAAGAAGGGTTAAGCCAATTGGAGTTTTGATTCCAGACTGGTCATTTTTGCAAGCACGACCCAAAGGGTCTGGTCCTGAGGAATGCATCACACGTATCATCCTACTGGCCATATGCCAATGACAGGTTTATAAATATATAAGATGATGATGAGATCCCAGAGGTATCTCATCATATCGAAGAAGAAAAGGGACCTGATAAGACATCTTCTCATGTTCCTAAAGTCCAAATCAAGGAGGTTCCATAGAAATAAAAAGAAGTCGAGAGTGGCCTGGACACAAAGAGGCCCGATGCACCAGAGACCCGAGTAGACAATCCATAGGACAAGTCAGAACCGGATGAGCCAAAGGAAGGATCCCTCAAAAGGAAATCGGCATTTCAATAGCCGATGAAAAATTAAGTATTGAGTCTACTCCCAACGCCTATATTTCGCTCGACACTTAGATCCCCGAAAAGTGACAAACAAAGATCGGGCCTTTGGAGCACAACGAGGAAGTTCAAGAACCCGATCTTGAACAAATATACACCACCAGAAGTCTAGGAAACTCACTCACATGGGGTGATCATCATATTCCCGATCCTATGGACGAGGTAGCCCATATATATGCGATCACCTATGATCGAAAGAGGAAGTCTATTGTCCAACAGACCACCAAGAAAAGGAGGATTACATTGGATTGATCCATCCTTACAACTATAGAGAAATATTTGATAAACATAGAAAATGCCAGAACATCTAAACTTATCAGCATAGGTAGAGGGATCTCAGACGCCACCCTAGACAGAGCAAAAAAGGATGAAAATGAACTAGTTTCCACCCTAAAAGAACTAGAACATTTGCACCATCTGGCTAAGTATTATCAGGACACCACGAAGGTCACAGTAGATTTATGGAGCGAGTTCCAAGAGGCCTATAGCAAGTTCACAAATAAGGGACACTTATTTACCGCAATAATAGCTGAACTCTAGGAGGATACTCTCATGGCACTTGCAATGTGCAAGGATATGGAGCGGTGGTACAAAAAGTGCAGCAAGCTGCATAAAGAATCGACTACATTGGTGTAGTCCAATAGGGCCGAGATAAAGAAGAACACAAAATTTGGGTGTTGAGCGAGAACATTATTGAACGCATAAAAAGATCAACCGAGTATTAGGCCAAAATGTCTAGGGAACCACACCGAGAAATTCAAGGGTAGTGTGCCAAGTGTAAGAGACACTGGGTTTATATCAATGAACTGATGAAAGATATTGGACTTCTCGAGTTTGGCACACCCAACGATTTTATTGACTTGCGTGACATATTCGAATCGCATGCCAAGCAAGATTCTTCATGGGCCGAAAGACTAGAAAAGGTGACCAACACAACGTCAGTACATGTACAACAATTTCTGGAACATACGATCAATGCTCAGGTCGTGCTCCAGTTTTTAAGTACTAGTTTGATCAAATATCGGGCACATGTGGTGGAGATCAGAGACGTTTACGCACTCCCGATGGAACATAACATATTTTCATACACCCAAACTTGTGAGGCGTTGTTCATCAGTTGGTCAGAGTATTATAGAAGTGACCTTTTCAAGTGATATCTCGAGTTGAATGTTAAAAAAACTATTAGAAGAGAATGCCACGTGGAGAATTTTGTTTACTTATCTACACTTAGCCATTATTTTCAATTGAATTTTATGTTATAAATAAGAGAATTGACCCATTAGTTAGAGGTGGATGGTTGCTGCAAGAAACTATTTTTTTTTTCTTTTGTTAAGAACTATTTATGAGCTACCTTTAATAGATAATTCCTTTTGGACTGGAGAAAAGATATATTTTCATCAAATGCATGTGTGATTGGACATGGAGAAGAAATATTTCCTATCTCATCTCATGAATGGATGTTGTAATGAGTAAGATCTATTGAATCTATTGTTAAGTTATCTAATGCAATGTTTTAGAGTTCTTTTCTTTAATGATGAATATGAATCGTTGTGTTATCATGTGATAGATGATTAGTGTAGGTGAATTATTTTTCTTTCCATTATCTTATCGCATATGTGTTCTCTTTCTGATAATTAGTATCTCAGATAGTAATTGGATTCTCACATGGTTAACTTTCCAAAGGTATAAAACCATTAGGAATTTGATTGTTTTTTAATAATAACATTTTATGATTCATAATCATATTTTGAAAGTGTTTTTTTTTTTTTTTTCATTTTGCAACCAGTTATTATCATTCTGATCTTCTTGATCAAGTTTGTTGCAGAGAACTCTTTTGTCATTTCCAAAAATTGTTTTATTTGTTGATCATTCTCAAAAACCTACAAACGTTTAACATTGACATGAATAGAAGGTCTATGTCTTATTTCTATTTCATATTTCAGTTTTGGAACACTAGGTGTTCTAAAGCTACTAGCTGCAACTGCCAAGGAATCTTCTTATTGATTATGAATTCTTGGTGTGGAATGAATATTAAAGGATAGAAAGAAGTTTTCAATTATATCCCATACACAAATTATATAAGCTCTCATCCTAGGACATTTTTCTTGAAAAATTTATTTAAGCTGTATCACGATCAATTCAACATCACCATAAAATACCAAATGTTTAATTTTCAATTTTCTTTCTATTTCCGAACCCAAAACCAAAGCTTCATATTCACAAACATTATTTGTAGAATTAGTCTCAAACTGTAACCTGAAAGAGAATGGAATATTTTTATTACCTGAAGGTGAAACAAATAAGACATCGGCTCCATATCCTTCCCAAGTGGAAGCTCCATCAAAGTACATTTTCCACATTCTCTCTTCAGGATTATTTTCATCCAAATAAATATTTACATTTTCTGTACACATTTCGGATTTAGTATTTACAAATAAAATACAAGATCCCAAGTCTTTATATTCACAATAAATAAGATATTTTTTTTGTGTTTTTTGGATCACTAACGGTGTATGCCAATTTTGTTTCTCTATATAGTCTTCTAAATTCACCTCCAAAAATTGGGATAGTTGCATAAGTCATGTCTAATTGTAATGATCCACCCAATTTCACACACCATGATCTTGACAATAACATACCATAATTAGGAGGTACATCAGCAATGAATACATCCATCATTATACTTTTTACTGGAATTTGTGCAAGATTGACTACCATGTCTTTAATCATTCCTAAACATTTAACATTCCTAGAATCAAATGAATAAATATCTTGGTAAGGTCTAGTTATTTCGATTCCTAATTTTTCCATAATTGACTTTGGCATAAGGTTGTGAGATGCTCCTAGCCCGTAGGGGTGTGGTCTAGTGGCCAACAGACGTGATGTTAAGGTGTTCATGCTGCTAAGTAGGTCACGAGCTCAAACCTCGTCTTATCCGGAGGCCATGATCGGTGTGGTTATCCGTAGGGGTTATAAGGAAGACGACGTGATTCTACCCCGTGTCTTGCGAGTCAGATACCGCCGCTGTTACTAATTCCCCTAGACACAAAGAAAAAAAAAGTTGTGAAATGCTCCTGAATCAAGCATATAATTGTGTAACAAATGATCTTGAACAATCAGAGTGACATAAAATGGTGTTATTGTATATCCTATTACTTCAATATTCAAACCAAACATTATAGTAGGGTGTTCCTCTTGTAAATTAATTGTATCAGCTTGTACTATAGGAACTGAACAATCCATCATTTTTTAAATTTGTTTATGGTACAAAGGATTCTTTGTTAATTCAATTAAAGGAACATGGATTTTAATATTACTTAGTTCATATTCTAAATAAAAGGTATTGCTAAGATTTTCTAATTCCCTATGTTCACCTTCTATCCGTTTAGTCGATGGATGATCAGTTTTTTAATAGAAGCCTCTTTAGATTTATCCTTTATAATAACTTTCTTATGTTGATTTTGTTCATTTACTTTGTTTGCATTTTTGGGGGGCCTAAGATCATATTTTTAATGCAGTTCAACTAGTAATAAATATGATAAAATCCTATATTGAGACGATTGTATATATATTGTATTATGATTATCCTTTTCATAAAAAATTAAATATTTATCATATTCTTCTTGGGTCACATATGTTTATGAAAGTTCATCTTCTAAATTATTCATTTCTTTAGCAACATCTTCAAATTATCCTTCTTTAATAGTATCATCTAACATATTCTCATTTTTAAAGGTGCTTGAATGGAGTGTTCATTATTTTGATTCTCTCTTTTAAGAAATTGAGGAGGATTGTTCAGTTGTTTTCTAAATTTATTTGTATTCCTATCTCCCTCGAGTCTTCTTCTTTGAACTTCCATCCTGTCTAATTTATTGGACAAGTCTTTAATGATTTTGGACAACTCTTCAATTTTACTATCCTAAATATTTTTGGATGATCTTGATGGTCAAGCATGTTATTTTGGTTTTCTATATTCTATTACAATAGTTTTAGTTTTAGTTTTAGTCTTTCCTAAAGAAATCACATTAGATCCAATTTCCACTGCATCATCTTGAATGTTTGTTAAAGTTGTGGATCTCCTTTCTTTCAAAAATAAGGAAAAATGAGGATCAAAGTATCTTTTTCATTTGTTTGTGAAGGTTTAACATATGTTGGGATTTTGTTATAAAGTTTATTAAATATTTTAATAAAACCCGAGATAGATTCATTAACTTTATTTTTTAAACTTCCAAACCCAGTCAAATAATACAAATGGTCCTTCTTCTCTCCCCACTGCCTAAGGAAAGTAGTTGTTAATGCATCCCAAGAATCAAAAGAATTTGGAGGAAGTCCCTTAAACCAAGTTCTCACCTCTCCTTCAAATCCTTGGATGAATAGCCTCATATAGACACCCTCATGTTTAAGTCCAAATTTTTTTAAAAAACTCATAAAAAACGGTTAGGTGTTCAATTGTTGTAATTTCACTTTCTCCATTAAATTTTGGTAATATTTTCAGATAATTATCATGAAAAGCATGTAAATTACCAGGAATATTCAAAGGGGCATATCTAGAAGCATCTTTATTAAAAACGCTTGGTGGAGGAGGAGGGGGAGGTTATTGTTTTGGTATTTTCCCTTCCATAGCTAGTTTATCAAGTATCAACTGAGAATTATCAATAATAAGGGGATTGATATAAGTCTTGAAAGGATCTTCTTCTTCAAGAGGAATTTCTGGAAACTAATTTTGAGGGATTTCTAAAAGTTCAGTTTTAGGACTTAAGAAGGAAAACTTTGGGGATGTAGACCAAACAGGGAAATTTTCAAGAGATTCCTTTGGGGAAAGGTTTGGATATTTCTCAAGTGATTCTTTAGGAGAAATGAAAGGTGAATTTTTAGTGGAATGAATTTGGGAAACTATAGTAGAGTCTTTAAGAGAAAGTTCAATATAACTTTCAGGGAAAAATTGAATGGAGTCTGTTGTGGAGACTGTCAAAGGTGGTTTTGTAGAACTTGGAAGGGGTTCCTTGGGAGATGAAAGTAGAGATGGATTTGAAGGGTTTGTAGGAGATTTTATTGAGGAATACTTTGGATCAATAGAATATTTTCATTTTTATTTAGGAGTAATGGAAGATGAAGGATTAGTAGTAGATTGGATGGTAGGAAGAGTGATGTGTCGACATTTAGGATTTTTCTTAGCCAATAGTATTTTAGGATTAGTTATTGGCATTTTTTTCTTAGTGTTTAGGTGAGACCTTGAATTTTTCTTTCCTGATACCATGATTAAAAATATGGATTCATCAGGTGAATGATTTCATCCTTTCCAACTCTTGTTCACCATCAATGAGTTGATTTTACTATCGTCTTTCCCGGGAAAATTAGATTTCTTAAATTCGATCCCCGAAAATGGTGCAAAAAATATGTTGTTCCTGAGATTTATCTAGGCTAGGGAACGATGTCAAGGCATCTCGATACAACTTATAAAATTGTTTATAAAATATTTTTCCCAAAATTTTAGTTTGAGATTTTGATAATTGATTACATAAATAAAAGAGGCTTGATTTCATTCATTAAGTTACTTCAAAATTTAATAACATGAAAATCAGAATTGAGATAAAAAAAAAAATTGAAACAAGAAGCAGTGTATCTAGTAAAGACAAATATTACTTGTTTTTCAATAGAATAAATAACAATTAATCTTATCTTTGTTACAAAACTTCTTGATAATCTAAAAAAAATAATTCATTTAAATAATAAAGGAAATTAAACCAAAATACAGGTTATATTTCACTTACAGTAAGACAGAGGAAGTCTACACTTAGATTGATGCCTTTAAATGGTTGTTGCAGTGGAGGTTGTATGAAATTGCAACACTTATAACATAGATATTAATGGAAGAGAATGATTGATGAAATGAAAACATGAAATAGGAAACACATAAACCCAAGGGATGAAATCTACGAGTCTCTTTATTTTTTGTGAATGATAGTATTTATTAAAAGATTTATTCTTCATAGGAAAAAAGTCCCCTTTAAATATAGTCCTTTTGAATAGATATTTATATAGAGGGATCACAACATAAATTGTTTCTCTATCCTATTTTTTCGATTTCCAAATATGATGAGATCTTTGAATTCTAAAAATGGATTGATTGGATCAGATGATCCTTGTATTTCTTGAACTACTGAAGAGAAACCTCTTCATTTTGTTGACTAGATTCCCCAAATTAAATCCACAATTATCATGACACATTAACTGGTAGATCAAAATGATATGCCATCGCAATCGTTGATCTATGCTCTGATTAATCCCACATTCGTTGAGGAATTCATTTTACAAGGATTTATAAGGTAAGGGATTTTGTAATTGGTTTGAAGTTAAATGGGCAGGCTTCAGAACCTTGATGTTATGTTAATTTTAAGATGTTGGGCCCAAGATTTACCTCGACGTATACACAAATTCAATATTTATCTTGATGCTCAGTGATCTAACATGATGTGGAAGTGATAACGTAATTCTGGTCCCACGAACATGTGGATACCACTCGTTGGTCCATGTTGTCATTGACATGGTAGAAATATATTGTTGGTGAGTTCTTTGTTTGATGTATTGTCAGTGTTGTCATTGATGTCAACTGAGAATGGTGAAAAGGAAATAAGGAGTCATGAGACAAAGGTTCGAAGGTTTGATCTGATTGAGAATGGAAAGAGTGAGAAATGGCAAGAGCGGGAAAAGGCCATCTCCAAAGTCCCCAAATGTGAAGTCCTAATGAAATATGGACCATTGGATCAAGGATTTTTGTGGGTCATCGATCGAATGAGAGCGGAGTTTGAAAATTGGGAAATGAAAGAAAGGATTTGACCTGACTACCAACATCGCGAAACATGAAGTCGTGAAGTCCTGATTCATGAAGAGAATATCTGGGCCTTCATATCACAGGAAAGTCGTGGTTCTTCGATTGGTTGAGAGCGGAGAATAGGGAATTAAGAAAAAAAACAAAGGAAGTGCTAACTTTTGACATTGCGAAATGCGAAGTCCCAATGTGTGAAGAGAAGATCCGGGATGTCGGATCACTAAGGGTCGTGGACCATTGATCTAGTAGGATGAAGTTCGGACATCGGAGCATGGAGGAGAGATAACTCGTGAGATCGTGAAACATGAAGTCGCATAGCACCTTTTTTATTAGCGTGTGGTCATAGCCAATGGTCACATCCACAGAGAATAGGGGAAGGAGCTATCATCGCTAGGCCCCACTTCGGATATTAGGAGTTGGGAGAATCGAGGTGACTTGCAACAACATATCTGATGTGGAAAGTCATGAAGAACTCTTTTTGTTTGACGTATGGTCACAACCAGTGGTCATGTTGGGAGGAACACGCCCGGTGCTAGTTCATGCAGGTAAAGTTCGCGAGGAACACATTTGAAAAGTCAGAAATCCTCTGCATGTATAATCCAATGACGGTGATTAATTGTTAGTCTAATCAAAGGGTTATTGTTTCACTTCATGAGTTCTTGATCAGGTACAATTTAGTTACACTAACTGAATCACAGTTCTTGGGTGTTGGAGATTCTATGTGTAACTGATCATGGGAGATAGAATAAAATAAAAATGCAGAAATAGAGTGAGGATCCGGGTTTTCTCTCAAAAAATGAGTTGAACTGTAAGAAATAAAAATTAGAGTATGCATAGTGTGAGAAAAAATTTAGAGATGAAAAAAAAGAAGCTAGACAAAATAGAAAGGGTGAAGAGAGCAGAATGTACAAGAACCTAAGAGCATGAGAAGAAAAGAGAAAGAATAGACGGAAAGAGACAACAAGTTGTTCCAAGTATGAGCATAACAGAAGCAGTGTAAAGAAGAGCAGAATTGCAGAACAGAAAAGAGAAAGCAAGAGGAGTCAAGCGTGAACAGACAGAAGCAGACAAAAATTGTAGAACATAGAAGAAGTGGTAAGAATTGAAATATCTGTATTGTTTTTTATTCAAGAAAACATTTATAATCAAGGTGGTAGGGTGGTGCTAGGGAGGATTGTGCTCCTCTGTTATTCAAGTTGGTTCTTTAATACTGGGAGTTATAGCTTCCATCTAGTTTTCGCTAGAAAAAAGGTGGCAGGGTGGTGCTAGGGAAAACAAAGAGTTTTATGTGTTCAAATTGGTGCTTGTATAAGTGGAAGTAGGTTCTTCCATCCAATTGGGGATGGAGATCATAAGGATAAAATATGATTCTTTCTAGTGGGTGCTAGAGAAACCAGAGAGTTGGTTCTCTCAGCAAGTTGCAGCTTGTAAAATAGAGGTGGTAGCCTCACATTGAATTGGTGCTCAAAGATAGATGATGTACAGAACATAAAAAGATTGCCTATCATTCGAAGAAGAAGAGGTTTTCTCCCTTTATGGGTTTCCTCATGAATATTTGTCTTTGTGTATATCATATGTGTGATTGACGTTCATTATTTATGTTGTTCATGTCTTTTATAATATTGATGATCACTTGGGGAAGGTTAAAAATATTTTAATAGACTTAAAAAAATTTAAGCACAGTAACAACTGATTCACCCTCCCCCCTCTCAATTGTTTTAGTAATTTCAACAATTTGTATCAGAGCAGGTTCCTTTTATTGAAAGGTAGATCAGTAAGCTTAAAAATGACAAGTCATGAAGGGACGTCAACCAATAAGCCTCCTCTGTTTTATGGAAAAAATGTTTCTTTTTGGAAAGTTAGAATGAGAACATACATTATGGCCTTTGGTGCTGATGTTTGGGATGTAGTAGAGACTGGATATAAAAAACCTATTGTGCTAGCTTCCAAATATGATAAGATAGAATTTATCTTCAATGTAAAGGAAATGAATGCTATCTTGAGTGGGCTTGCTGAAGCTAAGTTTTTAAAGGTGATGCATCTTGAATCTGCCAAACAAATGTGGGATAAACTTATTAGCAGTTATGAAGGAAATGAGAAAGTAAAAGGTGCCAAAATTCACACATATAGATTGAAATTTGAACAACTAAATATGAATGTGGATGAAATAGTTAGTAAATATTTTTTAAGAGTTGAGGAGCTTGTGAATTCCATGAAGGGTCTTGGTGAGAAAATTGAAGACGCATTTTTAGTTCAGAAGATTTTACGATCTCTGCCTGATAGATTTAATCCAAAATTTTCTGCAATAGAAGAACTGAATGAAATTAAAATTCTACCTATTGATCAACTCCTAGGAACTCTGTCTACTTACAAAATGAGGATTAGTAAAGATAAATCATTCACTAGAGAAGCATATTTTAAAGAAAACAAGAATACTGACTCGGAATTGGATGATATTGAAGCAAAATTTGTGAGAAGGTTAAAGAAGGGATCAGGTAAATACCAAGGAAAGATACCATTTAAATGCTTCAACTATGGTAAGATAGGTCATTTTTCATATAAGTGTCCTCACAAGAAAAAATACCATATCTCTGATGATGAAAAGCAATACAAATTTAATAAATATAGTAAAAAGAAAAGTTTGTGTGAAAATAATGATGACTCCTCAGAAGACATAGTTAGCAACTCATCTTCTGAAGATAAAGAGAATGATTTTATGCTTATGGCCATAGGATACCTTGATGATGAATAAACAGGAAGTGAAATGAATGACAAAGAAGTTGTGGTTGATATGGAAGGTGAACTAATTAGTGCTATAGAAGAGATTGACAGACTCAGACTTAAGAAGAGAAAACGAAAACAATTGTTGATGCAGTTTGAAAAGAATGGTAAAGAACCAAGTGATATTTTGTTTTGTTAAAAGTAGAATTAGAAGAAGCAAAGAAAATAGAAGATATTCTAAAACAACAATTAGCAGAGAATAAGGTGAGATGTGAAGCTCTAGAAGAAGAAGTAGTGAAAGCTAGAAAATATTTGGAGAAGTTTCAAGCCTTGTATCACCAAAATATGTCCAGTATCAAAGCCTTAGAAGAATTGAATAACATCCTAAGTAAACAAAGATCTCCATTGATAAAAACTGGTCTAGGTTATGAAAGTGGTTCTAGTAGAATTCATCCAGAAAACAAAGAATCTACTAAGATGAACAAATTTCAAGTCAACAGACAGTTAGATCATGATCATACTATGCAAACTAAAGTTAATAAAGATGAGTTGAATTATGAACAGGAACAAAGCCAACAAAATATAAAGCAACCGATTTCAAGAGGAAGGCCAATATTCATGTATCAAAATTTGTTCTATGGTTACTGTTATTATTGTTCTAATTTTTGTCATAAAGCTGCAAATTGTGGAATTAAGTTTAAAAGTATGCAACTAAGGAGGTTACAATATGAACAATGGTTGCAACATAGAACTAAACAGTCAGTGAGTAGACAATATCGTAACAATTATTTTTATCCATTGTATAATGACCCTGCATGTTACATTTGTCATAATTTTGGTCATAAAGCCTTAGATTGTCATTTGAAGAATTACAAAGTTGATCCAAGAATAAATTCCTCAGCTGAAAACATCAAGATATGGAAAAAGAAAGAAAGTAATAAGTGTGGATTAGTATTTTCAGTTCAAAGACAAAAGAACCCCTGGTATATTGACAGTGGATGTTCCAAACATATGACTAGAGACAAAAGTAAGTTTATGTCTCTAAGTGAAAGAAAATCAAGGAATGTAACTTTTGAAAATGATGCACCATGAAAAATCAAAGGTAAAGGAATGGTAATTCTAAGTAATGGCAAAGGGGAAGCTCAATATGTGTTGTTGGTAGATGGTCTGAAACATAATCTTCTTAGTGGCATTCAAGTTTGTGACAGAGGATGTGAAGTTATTTTTACTTTTAAAGATTGTAGAATAAAATATGCGAATTCAGGACAACTGGTTGCAAAAGGCATAAGAACAAAAAACAATGTCTATATTTTAAAAAAAGAAAAAGAAGAATGTCACTTAAGCAAGTATGATGAAAGTTGGCTATGGCATAGGAGACTTGGAAACATAAATTTTGATTATATAATCAATCTTAGAAACAATGGGGCAGTAAAAGATCTTCCAAAGATATCAAAACCATATGATTCTGTTTGTAAACCTTGCCAAATAGGAAAGCTTACTCGGACACGGTTTAAATCTAAGAACTTTCCTTCAATGGAAAAACCTCTTCAATTAGTACATATGGATTTATGTGGACCATCAAGGAAGGAAGGTACAGGAAAAGAAAAATATTTCATGTTGATTATTTATGATTATTCTAGACTAACGCGGGTTTTTTTTCTGAAGGAAAAATCTGAAGCATTTGAAAAATTCAAAGTGTTTAAGGCTCTAACTGAGAATCAAATAGGAAAAACATTGAAGGGAGTAAGGTATGATAGAGGAGGAGTGTTTAGTTCATGTAAATTCAAAGAGTTTTGTGATAAACATGGGATCAAAAGAAAGTATACTATTCCAAGGATTCCACAACAAAATGGAGTAGTTGAGAGGCAGAATAGATCAGTTCAGCAGATGGAAAGATCTATGATGGATGAAAGGAATATTGCTCAGACATATTGGGTAGACACAATTCATATAACTGTGCATATTCTTAACAAAGCTCATCTCAAGCCACAAAGTGACAAGACTCCTTATGAACTATGGTTTGGAAGACCTGCTTCAATCAAGCATTTTAAAGTCTTTAGGAGTAAGTGTTATATAAATAATAATGATGAAAATCTTGGCAAATATGATGACAGATCTGATGAAGGTATCTTATTATGGTATGCTACAAATAGTAAAGGATACATATGCTATAATAAGATGCTTCATAAAATGGTTGATTGTATTGACATAAAAGTTGATGAAGAAATCCCACTACGAAATGTAAGCAGTATTGAACCAACCACAAAGGATATAGTTGAAGTTGAATATGAACAGGTCGAAGAATCAGAAAGAGAATACTTTGAGTCAGATGAATATACAAATACTCAAGAAAACTCAAATCAACAGACAAAAAAAAAAACACCTCTCAGAATTGTTAGAAAGAATCATCTTGAAAAACAGATAATTGGTGATATGAATAAAAGAGTTAAAACAAGAAGGAAATTGATTAAAGACTCAGAACAATCTCATATTTCTTTCCTATCTATGATTGAACCTAAATTTTTTTATGAAGCCATCAAGCATGAAGATTGGATTAGAGCTATGAATGAAGAACTTGATCAGATTGAGAATAAAAACACTTGGGAGCTTATTCCTAGACCTGAAGATAAGAATGTAATAGGCTCCAAATGGGTGTTCAAGAATAAAATTAATGAACAAGGACAAATTTTTAGGGATAAATCCAGATTGGTCTATGAGGGGTATGCACAATTTGAAGGACAAGATTTTGATAAAACCTTTGCACCAGTGGCAAGATTGGAATCCATCGGAATATTTCTTGCCTATGCATGTCACAAAAACTTTAAAGTATATCAGATGGATATTAAGTCAAAATTTCTTAATGGAGACCTAGAAGAAGAAGTATATATGGAATGGCCTGAAGTTTTTTCACTAACAGATAATCCTAACTATGTCTGCAAGTTGGAAAAGGAATTATATGGACTAAACAAGCACCACAAGCCTGGTATTATAGACTAGACAAATTTCTACAGGACAAAGGGTTCAAGAAAGGTATTGTTGACAGTAATCTATACATTAAGTCTGAAGGTGATGATTTATTAGTTGTTTTGGTTTATGTAGATGACATTATTTTTGGATTTACTAATGACCCTTCTATTCAGTGGTTTGCTAATTCTATGAAAACATAGTTTGAGATGTCCATGATAGGAGAATTGTCATATTTTCTTGGTTTACAAGTAAATCATAGTTCTGCAGGGTTATTTATCTCTCAAGAAAAATATTTGAAAGAGATGTTGAAGAAGTTTTAGATGGAATATTCCTTTCCTATTAGTAGACCTATGGTGGTTGGTTGCAAGCTCAATAAAGATGATATTTCACCTGATGTTGATCAAAGAACATATCGATCAATGATAGGAAGTCTTATGTACATCACAACATCCTGTCCTGATATAATGCAAGTTGTTGGAATGGTAGGTTGTTATCAGTTTTCTCCTAAACAAAGTAATTTAGAAACTATCAAGAGGATATTGAAATATTTGAAGGGTACAATGACTTATGGTCTGTGGTATCCTAAAAATCAAAATTTTCAATTAACTACATATTCAGATGTTGATTGGACAAATTGTGTGGATGAGAGAAAGAGAACCAGTGGAGGTGCATTTCTCTTGGGTGATTCGTTAGTAGCTTGGCTTAGTAAGAAGAAGGGATATATTTCATTATCAACTACAGAGGTAGAGTACATTGTTGATACTACTTGTTGCACTAAGTTATTATGGATGATACAAACTCTTGCAGAATTGAAGGTAACTTATAATGATCCCATTCCAGTTCACTGTGATAACACCAGTTCCATTAGTGTCTTGACGAATCATGTTCTTCATTCAAAGACTAATCACATACCAATAAAATATCATTTTCTCAAAGAACAGGTTACAAATAGAGTTGTTCAGCTGAATTATATTCCTTCCATAGAACAAATAGCTAATATCTTTACTAAATCATTAGCACAGACACCATTTGAATATCTTCCTCAAAAGTTGGGGGTCATATCTTCTTTCATCTAATGTCTTCACCTTGTCAGGGGGAGTAATTAAGTACTTATTGAATATATGTTTTATTTCTAGTGAATATAACTCTGGTTCTTTCATTCATATTTGACAGGGGGAGTGTGTTTCCTTTGTCATCAATGTCAAAGGGGGAGAAGGTTTGATTATTGTTGCAGAATGCAAAGAACTAGGAAAAAAGTTGCCATCAATGTCAAAGGGGGAGATTGTTGGTGATTTATTTGTTTGATGTATTGTCAGTGTTGTCATTGATTTCAACTAACAATGGTGAAAAGGAAAGAAGGAATTGCAAGACAAAGGTTTGAAGGTTTGATCTGACTGAGAATGGCGAGAGAGGGAAATGGTGAGAGTGGGAAAAGGCCATATCCAATGTCTCGAAACACAAATTCTTGATGAAATATGTACCATTAGATCGAGGATTTTCGTGGGTCGTCGATTGAATGAGAGTGGAGTTCAAAAATCAGGAAATGAAAGAAAGGAGTTGACCTGACTACGAACATCATGAAACATGAAGTCACGAAGTCCCAACTCGAGAAGACAAGATCTGGGTCGTCGGATCACAGGAAAGCCATGGGTCGTTGATTGGATGAGAGAGGGGAATCGGGAAATAGAAGAAAGGAAGTGATAACTTCCAACATCGTGAAATGTGAAGTCTTGATGTGAGAAGAGAAGATGTGGATCGTTGGATCACTGAGCATCATGGATCATTGATATGGCACGATGAAGTTCGAAGTTCAAGAGTTCAGACATCGTAGCATGGAGGAGAGATAACTCATGAGATCATGAAACATAAATTCATGTAGTGCCTTTTTCATTAGTGTGTGGTCATAGCCAATGGTCACATCATCGGAGAATAGGGGAAGGATCTATCATTGCTAGGCCCTACTTTGGGGATCGAGAGTTAGGATATTTGAGGTGACTCGCAACAACATATTCGATGTGAGAAGTCACGAAGAGCTCTTTTTGTTTGGCATATGGTCACAACCACTGGTCATGTGGGGAGGAACATTTGAAAAGGTAGAAATCCTCTGTGTGTATAATCCAACAACGGTGATTAATCATCAGTCTGACTGAATGGTTATTGTTTCACTTTGTGAGTTCTTGATCACGTATGATTTAGTTATACTAACTGAATCACGGTTCTTGGGCATTGGATATTCGATGTGTTACTGATCATGGGATATAGCATAAAATAAAAATGCAGAAATAGAGTGAGGATTCGAGTTTTCTCTGAAAAAATGAGTTGAACTATAAGAAATGAAAATTACAGTATGCACAGTGTGAGAACAAATTTAGAGATGAAAAAACAAAATCTAGACAGAACATAAAGGGTGAAGAGAGAAGAATGTACAAGAACCTAAGAGCATGAGAAGAACAGAGAAAGAAAAGATGGAAAGAGACATCAAGTCAAGCCAAGTATGAGAAAAACAAAAGTAGTGTAAAGTAGAGAAGAATTTCATAATAGAAAAGAGAAATCAAGAGAAGTCAAGCGTGAACATATAGAAGCAGAGAAGAATTGCATAACAGAAAAGAGAAAGAAAGAGGAGTCAAGCGTGAACAGATAGAAGTAGAGAAGAATTGCAGAACAAAGAAGAAGTGGTAAGAATTGACATATATGTATTGTTGTTTATTCAAGAAAAGATTTATAATCAGGGTGGTAGGGTGGTGCTAGGGAGGAATGTGGTCCTCTTTTATTCAAGTTGGTGCTTGAATACTAGGAGTTGTAGCTTCCATCTAGTTGTGGCTAGAAAACACGGTGGTAGGGTGGTGCTAGGGAAAACAAAGATTTTTATCTGTGCAAGTTGGTGCTTGTATAAGTGGAAGTAGGTGCTTCCATCCAGTTGGGGCTGGAGATCATAAGGAGAAAATATGATTATTTCTAGTGGGTGCTAGAGAAACCAGAGAGTTGGTGCTCTCAACAAATTGCAGCTTGTAAAATAGAGGTGGTAGCCTCACATTGAATTGGTGCTCAAATATAGATGATGTAAAAAACATAAAAAGATTGCTTATCATTCAAAGAAGAAGAGGTTTTCTCCCTTTATGGGTTTCCTCATGAATATATGTCTCTGTGTATATCATATGTGTGATTGACGTTCATTATTTATGTTGTTCATTTCTTGTATAATCTTGATGATCACGTGGATAAGGTTAAAAATATTTTAATAGACTTAAAATTGTTTAAGAAAAGTAACAATTGATTCACGCCCCCTCTCAATTGTCTTAGTAATTTCAACAGATATGCCTCGTGTCACCAAGATCTAATGTATGTCCTATGTATTTGGATAATTCCACATGTACATATGTCAGGCGTTCATTAGCTATGACATATGCTGTGATGGAAAGATAATGTGATGTGCCACACATTAATGTTGATGTATCTCATCATCGAGATGTCGAGACTTAAAGTACTTCCCAATGCCATAATCTCTCAAGGTCCGCAGTTTGAAATAATGAAGATCGTTGATCCGACGGTCTGATATCCACGGTTGGATATCCACAAATGGGTGAAACGAATGACATCATCTAGACATGTGCCTTCTCTATACTAGTCCATGACGAAACTGAGGTAGAAAAAGGACATGACAAGTGTCACCCAGTTTCTGGGTGATGACCTGTGCCTTTGGAGGTTTCCAGGTGTACATGTGGCACTTGTTGATTGGATACAAATGGAGTTGAGCTGGTATATAACATGTATATACAGTGGGTTCCACATACCTAGGTAGTAGCTTCTAGTCGGTCATGTCAGTGCTATGATGGAAAGTTATGGATATTGGGATTAGTATTGTTAATTATTTACATCTGGGATGTCGGTGATCTGACATGACATGGCACCGAGACTTTAAACGAAACCTAAGTGGCACAGAGACTTTAAACGAAACCTACATGGCGCCGATACTTTAAACGAAACCTCTGGGACCCACGAAAGGATAAATATAGTTGATATGGGCATATGTAATGATGAGGGCCATTTATTATTTTTCCTATATCTATATTTAATCTATGTTCCATATTCGTTGAAATATGCTTGCGCAGAAACATAAACTTTTGTTAGTTTTTTAAATGCTACATGGCATAGAATTACGAAAAAATACATTTTTTTTAATTAAATATAACTATAATAAAACTAATATAAATATATAACTAATATATACCACAACTAATATAATATAATGTATCGAAAATGTTTTAAATATTTTAACTAACTATAATTATAATTATAAGATCTAAAGTATTAAAACAAATTTCTAAAGCTAAAATTGATCAGATAAACTAAATTTGATGTAACTCTAATTAAAATTAATCTTAAACAAAATGAAAATTAATATACCAAGTTTAAATTCGAGTTAAAATCTATATTTATATAGAAAGGTTAAGAAAAATACTAATATAAAACTCAAATGCCTATTCTAATAAAAACTTTCAATTTTAATTCACAATTTTAACCTATATTACAACAACTAATAGTTTTTGTCGTTAAAATTATCGACCCTAAACTCTCCACATTCTTCCATTTCTCCCATTCAAACCAGGAACCCTCTTTTCTTGTGAGTTACCTTTCGCTATGATACTAGTTGTTAGAAAAATAGGATCGTGGAGCAATAAAATAAAACAAAAGTGGAAATAAAGCACAAAATATACACAATACAATAGAGACGTAGATATACATGGTTCAACCAATGTGGGATACATACACCAGATAAATTTCCAGGACCTTCATTTATTATTATGTAGAAAATGAAGGGATACAACCTACAACACACCCGTTGTAACTTCTTCTTCTTTCTTTCTCAGTCTCCTCTCTCATAATACAATATTCACAAAGATATATAGCTGCAATGCAATGCCCTCATACAAAAAATTGGTTTCCTTTTTTGGGATAAAACCCTAACATAACTTCAACATTCATATCCACAACCTTGTAATGAATGGTCCAGATTGACTATGAACTTACAATATTTTACAAGGCAATTTCCCAAAAATTTCCTAGGGGTATTCACCCCCGAACCTCTAGATGGGGTCCCGTTGTCCCCCATTCCCCCCATTCATGGGGGTAGGCCCCCCCTGGACACCCTTCATTTGAGGGATATCCCCTGAACCTCTGCCAGAAAGGGGATAGGCATACCCACATATGAATCACGAATATAATCATGCTCCGTAACCAATAGAGTAGTGGGCACATAATATATCAAGGGATGCATACAAGTGGAGTGGGATATGGTACAAATATTAAAAATATATATATCATGGAAATACCATGTGGGATTTTGGAAGGATACAATGTCCAAACAACATTTTTCTTGCACATAGAACATGCCTTATGACAATATTGTCACCTAAATGAAAGGCAAGGGATCCCGCTCCCCCCAATAATGCAAATAAATGATACGATAATAAGAAGGCTAATGGTGAATAATTGTTAGAGAGTATGGAAAGTAGGAAGACACCTTTGGTATCCCTATAGAAAGGAAAAGGTAAATAAGGTGAGACATCAAATTAAGGTAGTGGAGGGCAAGGGAACTCATTGATAGGGAACCAAATTTCATATCCATTTTATGGTGAATCAGAAGAAGGAGAATGAGAATGGGAAAAGGAGGGAAGGAGAAAACCATAAAAACAACATGAAGAATATAAATAAAGATAAATGGAAAAGGTATGTTCTAGAGAGAATTAAAAAGAGAAGCCAAGAGAAAGGGAGCATGAGAGCAAGAATAAAATCAATAAAAAAGGAAAAAAAAGGCAAAATTTTGATAAATTGTATCACTAAGGAAGAATTATGTAAATGAATCAATGGGGAAATTTAAGAACTCCCCAAAGGAGTTTGTATAGGATTTATAGGCCCAAATCCATAGACTCAAACATAGATATATATATGATGATAGTTTAGATGAGCATAGAGATTTCCATCTTTCCAAAAGAAGGTTTAATATGGATATTGTCTAAATCCCCACTTATTATGGAAGCCTAAATGGGTATGATCACTTGTTCACCCTAGACATTATATAGAAATCATATGGAGAAAGAAAACAATGAAATAAGTGGTCGTACTTCAATTTTGTTTTTTTGCATATAAATTATTTGTCATGTTGTATAAAAACATATGCACAATTCTTATTCAAAAACTAGGATGATATCATCTTCATATTTAAGGAGACATGAACTTACTTCAATATGAATCCTTCCATGTTTCTACATTTAAATAATATCACACAAAATAATTTTTATATATTTTTCAAGTATGATACAAAAATATTTGAGTAATTAGGATCCAAAAGAAGAGAAGATTGATTAGTTAGTATCACTATTGAATCTAAATACTTAAGAAAAAATTTAAACCACAAGGTCATAGAGGTAAAAAAAGAAAATAATGAAATAATTGAGATGGATAGAGAGATAACCATCTATTTCATGGACAATGAAGGACAAATTAGAGTAAAAGTTTCAAAATACCGAGAATGCATTGAGTAAAACTATAGAAGTTAATAGGAATAGACATTAAACCAAGTAAAAGTAGAGATGACTCCAGCAAAGAGGGAGGAGATTTTGTCCCTTTCAATATGAATAAGTATAATTTCTATAAGGATCATAATAATATAGACCATGCTTAGGTAGAACATGTTTGTAATGACACATGCACAATTGCAAATGTCTTTAATGTGCATGTAAAGAAAAAAGGACAAGGGATAGTTTTAATATATTATAGTAAGAACAATGGACATTCCCAAGAGGGAGGTAATCATGTAAATATTATCTACATGATGTAGGGACATACTACATAAAACTACATTTATAATATCCTTAGATATCCAATCAATATCCATTGTGGACCAACACATAATTGTTCCAAGATGAAAGAAATTATATACAAAATATTAAAGTAAATAAAGATTCAAAGAAGAAAAAATCATTTGTACTACAAGAGCTCAACCTTAAGAATATGGAGCAAGAGAATTAGAGCACAAGGAGTTACACAATAGTGACGAGGTGGACTATAGGAAATAGAAATAGGTCCTAGAGAAATCACTCAAGGATACAAAGGAAATGTGTGAATGGGATAAGAAGAGAATCAAAGGTAACAAAATTCCTTGAGGAAGGTTAGAGTGTAAATATAGGGGTCAGACAAGAGACTCGTCCATAGAATTTCCAAGATGGAAAAGGACAAGTGTTGTGTGAGGACAAATTTTAAGAGGACCACATAGTGTAGGTAAGTAGAATAAATACATGTTTTAATGAGGATATAAAAGTTTCTATTACAATAATGCAAAATAAAAGTTTATATATTGTAGTAGATATGGGATAAAAAATTAATATTATATCCATGATATTTTGGGTAAATTTGTTTGGTAGAGTCAACTTAAAATATAGTAATAAATGTATAAAGGTTGCATGCATAAGGATTGTTGACCATAACAATATAATTTCATATTTGTTAACTTTCTGACAAGATCTTTTTAATCAAACGTCACTATTGTACTACTCTCACCATTGCTCTGTAAATATAATTTTCTCACTATTTCTTCTACTTAGTGCCTTAGTGTCATCAGACTTGTTCACAATGTCAAGTGGAGGCTCCCATCCTCCTCCTAACTTTTATTTTGAAGTGGAAGCCTTCATGGAGTTGGTTTCCTCATTGGGGAAAGACATTGCTAAGTTGATCCCCTCTTGTTTTGTGAAGAAAAATTGATCAATTTCTCAAGGTGGGTCTTTCATTCACATCCTCTAAGCATAAGGCCTTGTCTTTCAATGAAAGAGGATTAATTGGAAAATTCACAGGGGTATGGCCCTCGCCACATTTGATGGAGAATTATAACATACCCAGCCACCCACAGGCCGGGGTACGCTACCTGCAAGCCCGCCCTTGGACTTCTTTATCTTATCGATACCTTTTTAAAATTTAAGGATGCATAAAAGAAAATACGTTAACGACATGCACAACAATATCCAGTAAGCATGCATAGTCTAAAGATTCAATTAAATGATAATTAAATATACACAACAAAAATACATTCATATACATCTAAATGATACCATAACAGAGAGCACTTATCTTTATGAAAGATGACACCAACTGGCTGCAGACCAAGGACATTGCACCCAAATGTAGACACTACTATTCCAAATCTCAACAACAATGTCACCCTTAAGCCAGGGCTATGAATCCACAAGGATGGTTCCAGAGTGTTACTTGGCTTCCCAAACTAGTCAACACCCAACCTCTCACAGGCTTCCTAACTCTCACAACAATCCAAGTACCCAACTCTCTTCTACCCAACTTGCACCACCTGAGAGAATGTACCTCCACCCTTCTCTGCCATGCAGTTCCTCAGGCATCCCTTCTCCTTCATTCGAGCTCCAGCGCAACTGGTCCAAAATATTAATGCTGGAACTTTCAGGACTCACAGCTGTGAGCAACACTGGACATAGGCCAATGCATCTCTGACATGCAACCCCAGGTCACAACTGGATCACACCAGTGGCCACTACATCCAACTATCTCGTGGCTAATCTTCAATAGTTCATCTCCCTTTCATCGAGCCAAGACGTGGCTGACGGATGGATCAATGAACGGGTAAGTGGGTGCATGGAGGTGCATGAATGAAAGTGTGTGAGGGATAGAATGGTGTGAATGAAAAAGTGAAGGAGTAGACGATCCAATGACCAACCCCTCCATCAAACCAGAGGTGGGTTTAAGTAACTTCGTGGGGAAATCAAGAACCTGCTGGCCTTTCCCAAGAAGCTCATGTAACTGATGCCCTCACTTAGGTAAAAAAGGTAATTAACATAGGAAATAAACACTTAGCCCCTCAAGTCCCCTCTCTTGTAGAACCATATCCTTCTATAACTCTAGTCCTTGTTCGTCTAGCATCCAACCATGTATTTATTATTAATAATGATAAAAACATTACATGTCTTGCAGAACATTGGCCTTTTAATAATTGTTTGGGCACTCTGGCCTCTCAACATTATAACAATACATTATTTAAAATCAGGGTTCAAAACTTTGGGTGTTACACCCCCTCCCCCTTATTTTGGCACTGTCCTCAGTGCATATACAAAAACAGAGATCAAAATCTCAAATTTATTCAAAAAGATGCAGGTACTCTGCCCGCATGGAATCTTCATGCTCCTAGGTAGCATCTTCAGGATCGTAGCAGGTCCACCAAACTTTTACCAACTCTATAACTCGATTTCAGAGAATTTTGACTTTTTTGTCCAATACTTGCACTGGCTGAACCTGGAAATCTCCCTTCGTCTCTACCTGAATAATATGCCAATCAATAACATGGTTAGGTTCATGTACATATTTCTTTAGTAAAGATACATGAAATACATTATGCACATTCATGGAAGAAGGCAATGCGAGCATGTATGCAACTGACCCTATTATGTCCAATATTTCAAATGGACCACAGAATCTGGCTACCAACTTTGTACAACTACCCAATTTCAAAGAGATTTTCTTGGGATTCACTTTCAAAAGTACATGCTCCCCTACTTTAAATTCTCTAGCTATCATGTTCTTGTCTGCATAAACTTTTTGTCTATCGTGAGCTGCCTTTAAATTCTGCATGATCTTGACCACCTGGTCTTCCATGTCCTTGAGCAACTCCAGCCCCAAGTACCACTCTATCTATTGGGTTGTCCCGGCTTACTGGAGTATCACACTTCCTACCGTACAAGGCTTAAAATGGGATCATTCTTAATGAATCTTGATACCCATTATTATATGCAAACTCAACCAAGTGTAAGTAATATTCCCACTTAGATGGCTTATGCCTCACATACATTCTCATCATGTCTTGAATTATTCAATTGTCTCTCTCCGTTTTCCCATATGTATGGGGATGATATGATGTGCTAAAGTTTAGATTTGTGTCAAATCCTTTAAACAATCCCCTCCAAAAATTAGAGGTAAAATTTGTATCTCTGTCGAAGAGAATTTTCCTAGGTATCCCATGCAACCTAGCAATTTCCTTCCTGAAAATTTATGCAATATTAGCCAATGTATGCGTTGTCTTCACATGCACAAAATGAGAAGACTTTGTTAATTTTTCAACCACCACCATGATTGAATCACTTTGCTTATTCGTTCTAGGTAATCCTGTGACGAAATCAATGGTGATCACTTCCCATTTCTTCTTTGGAATTGGCAATGGCTGCAACAAACTTGTTGGGTGCCTATGCTCAGCCTTCACCTTCTGACATTCTATACATCGAAAAATGTAATCAACAACATACTTCTTCATTCCCGGCCAAAAGAACTAGCTTCTTACTACTGTAATTGTTTTCTGGTAACTGATATGTCCAACATAAGGAACATCATGCATTTCCTTCAATACCAAATTCCTCAGTTCTCCAGAACTAGGAACATAGATTATATTTTTATGCTTGAGTAGTCTGTCTTCCTTTATCTCATACTCCTTTATTTTCTTCTATACATCTCCTTGCTGTAAGTTTTCCTTTACCTATAGGTAATGCTGGTCTGTAACAAGACCATCCAAAATTCTTCTCTTCAAGTCTATCTGATGCATACTAAAAGAAGTGGCATGCATGAGATGCACTCTTCTACTAAGTGAATCAGAAACTTTATTCTCCTTTCCCTTGATATGCTTTATATCAAATTCATATTCACTTAAAAATTCCAGCCGTCTTGTTTGCCTGACATTCAAGTTTGGTTGTTAAAAAATATACTTCAGGCCAATGTGGTATGTCCTTAATTCAAATTTCTTCCCCATGAAATAATGCCTCCACATCCTCAAGGCATGAGCAATGGTAGAAAGCTCCAAGTCATGGGTGGCATAGTTCCTCTCATGTTCCTTAAGATTTCTGGAATCATATCCAATGACATGTCCATTTTGCGTGAGGACTCCACCAAGTCCTTCCTTACATGCGTCTATACATACCATACAACTTTCATTTGGGTCAACAATCTTTAACACAGGTGCACTAGTAAGTAATTCCTTCAACAGATTAAAATTATTTTCACACTTGAGTGTCCATTCAAATTTAGTTCCCTTCGTTTGCAAAGAAGTGATGGGATGAGAAATCTTAGAGAACCCTACTATGAACCTTCTGCAGTAGCCAACTAACCCCATAAAAGATCTGACCTCTGACACATTTCTGGGTGTTGGCCATCCTCTAATGGCTTCGATCTTCTTTGGATCTAGTGTTATGCCCTTCTATGAAATAATGTGTCCCAATTAACGGATCTTATTTTGATAAAAAAAACACTTACTCAACTTGTCATATAACCGATGTTCTCTCAATACTTGCAATACTAGTATTAAGTGATGTTCATGATCCTCTTCAGACTTAGAATAGATAAGTATGTCATCCAGGAATACTATGACAAACTTATCCAAATAATTCCTGAATATGCCATTCATTAAGCACATGAAGATAGTTGATGCATTGGTTGGTCCAAAAGGCACCACTACAAATTCATAATTCCCATACCTGGTCCTAAAGGTTGTCTTATGAATGTATTCTTCCTTGATTCTACCTAATGGTATCCTACCCTCGGGTCAATCTTTGAGAATATATTTTCTCTTCTTAGATTATCAAAGAGGTCATCAATTTGGGGTAGAGGATACTTGTTCTTTATAGTGTACTTGTTCAGCTGTTGAAAGTCAATACAAAGCCTCAAGGTTCCATCCTTCTTTTTGAAAAAAAGTATTGGTTCTCCCCAAGGTGAAACACTTGGACGTATGCAACCTTTCTTCAACAATTCCTCCAACTGCATTTGTAATTCTTTTAACTCTAGTGTGCTCATTCTGTAAGGTGTTTTGACACCGGGGTAGCTCCTGACACTAAATCAATTGAGAAATCTATCTCCTTTCTTGGTGGAAATCCGGGTATTTCTTGGAATACATCTTCAAATTCCTATAGTACCAAGAAATATTCGAGGCTTGGCCCCTTTGTATTATCTAGATCTTCCACATGAACTGCATACAATTGACATCCCTTCCTAAAACATCTTTTTAGATGTAAGGCTGAAATCTCCCTTATAGAGATTGGTCTTGGAATTTCTTTCACAGTTCTCTGTTTTCCATTTCCATCAAGACATGCAAATGTCTTGTTATGACAATCTAGGACAGCATGATTCTTGTTCAACCAATCCATCCCAATAATAATATCATAAGACCCCAATGGTATGATATTTAGATCAATACTAGTATTCACACCATTAAGACTTATGGAACAACTTCTGACCATATCATGGATTCTTCTTTTGGTCCCAGTGCCTAACTGAACCAAACTTTCTTTTCCAAGTTTACTTTTCTCCAAATGTAATCTATCCATTATCTTAGGATCAATTTAGAAATGACTTTCTCTTGAATCAATCAAAATAGCCACAGTTTGATTTATGATCTTACCTTCCACCTCGGTCATATTGGACTGGTACTCTACTTGTCGATCATCTAAAGCTGCATAGATTCTTCCCATATCTTTGAATGTTGCAGCCTCTTGGATGTTGTGCACAGACTTCACTATGTCCTTTTTGTGTGGGAAATCCTTGTACAGGTGATCTTCCTTGCATCCCTAGCATTGGATCAATGGTCTTCCCATTTTTCCCAAGGAATTTTCTTTCTTGAAATCCCCCTTAGCATACTAATCTTGATGATTTATATTAGGCTCATTCCTATTGAAGGGAGGTTTGAATCCTTTCCTCCTCTAATTGGACTTCACATTTTTATTTTCCTTCCAATATTTATGCAAGGATTCACTTCCCTAGACTTGCTCATATAGGTATTTAGCCTTCCTGATAGCTTCATTCAAGGTCTTGGGTTCATCATATTTGATATTTTCCTTATAAAAGGCTGGCAGTCCACTTAGAAATATCTTTATTTTCACTTTCTCATCGCCAATGAACTTGAAATACTTTAACAATCCAAATAAATTCTTCTCATACTCTTCCATAGTCATGCTTCCCAACTTGAGTTCAAAGAACTCCAGAATTTTCTTGTCATAAAAATGCTCTGAGAGGTACTCCTTCTGGAAGTACTTCTTGAACTGCTTCCAAGTGATGCCACTTTCATTAATGATCTCCACTTGCTTCAATTGGTACCACCACATTGCAGATTTCTCATGTAAATGGTAGGTGGAAATCTTGGCTTCCAGGTTTGATGAATAGTTATGCATCTGAAAATATCTCCTAAGCCCAAGAAACCATGCTTCGACATCATCTTCCCTTTCTCTTTCACCATATAAGGAAGGTGTCTTGAGCTTCCTCAACTCTCCTTGAAAACTATATATCTCTTGTTTCCTTCTTTGGTGTCTGACAGGAGACACCTCTGGACTGCTTACAGAATCTTCCAATGCATAAAACATTCTTTCTGAGTAAGGAATTGAGTGGTGTCCATGAGCTCTTCTAACACTTCTGGAATAACCAACTCTTCCATGATCATTCCTTCTTTCATGGAACTTGCCTTCTTCCTATTGTCTTGAGTTTGATCCCTTCTTCATTTGTCTCTGCAACTGATTTAATCTCTCTAACACTCGAGCATTTATCTGACTTTTCTCTCTCATCAGTCTCTCGTTGTCGGCTTTGTAGCTCTGCACTTCCATCTTCAGGATTCTTATTGTTTCTAGTAACATTTCCTACTCTCCTTTTCCCTTGTGTCCATTGGATTTTGTCTCTGCATTACCAACTCTGGTATTCTTTCCTTCAGCCTCCTTATCATGACATGAGGCTCCTTCGTCTTCTTCCATTTCCTCAATACGCATCCTGATTTGATGTTATTAAGCCTCTTAATTATGTAAAATGTGCAAGTGACCATTTTGTTAGAATTATGCATATGATAAACAAAATTTCCAAACCATGCTACAGGTCTCTTTTTTTTTTTTTTTTGTTCATGGAGATCATATCCCCATTCTATGAAAATAACAATGTCATGTTATCCTTGGCTGACACATAACTCATACTGTGTAGGCGCTTCCTTCAAACCACCTTCCCAGGTGCCCACAACTAGAAACTGCGGCTAAATCCTTTCTTAGCACCTTTTTGTCTCAAAGACAACCAATTCGACCCTTACCCCTCCTTCCCTCAGCTCACAATTTTTCATATGACCATGTCCATGACCCTATGCTTAGCTAAAAAATATCTTGTCCAGAGCTTTGGGACTTCAGAACTTTCAGCCAAAACTGGATCAACGGTCCTCTTCCTCTTTCACGATCAACAATCGAGATCCACTTCAGGACTCTGCACTTCAGGAGTCTCAACTTTCCTTGCTTTCCTCCTCCTAGAATGCTTTTACCCATATTTCATGATATGCCAATGGGTGTCCTCGCACAGATCAATGAATATGAATCACCTCGTCTCTTCGGGCTTTGAAAGTTTCAAACCTTCCTCCTGCACTTTCTCCCGTAGTGATTTTACCCAAAGTCAACAATCCTTCTAGGTGTGTCTTCTGGAATCAATGGTCGATACATACTTTGTCCTTAGGGCCTTGGGGATTTTTTGAACCAACACTACCTACCACATATTTCCCCTCCAGAGTGCCCAGTCTCCGAACTGCACGATCTGTCGTGACATGGTGAAATAATGGAAGTAGACACATGGCCTAATCAGGTGGGTGACACGTGTCACATTCTAACTGACTTTTCAATACTCCAAATGCTCAAACTTACTGACACTTGGCAGACATTCCATGTGTCCATGTCATCCCAGGTGACATCCGTAAGCCATGTCACTTCAGAAATTCTGGGGTCCACATCACCTCTTTGTGACGTCATCGTGCCCCATCACTTTGGCTCTTCAAGATTTGGGACTTTGAGAGTTTTCCATGCTAGCACACTTCCAATTCTCTCAAACTCTGCATTCCTGAACTGGTCAATCTGTCACCATGTGTCCTCCTGGATCAGATGACTAATATTCACTTCAGGTCTTCACCCAGAGTCCACTGATATGAATCGCGTGTCCTCCTTAATATGATGACTACGATTTCTTTGGGTCTCCAGACTTTGGAAATCTCAAATTTCAAAACTTATATGGCCTCACTGAATTTTATCTAAAGCCATGGATTTGGTGACACATGGCTCTCACCAGATCAATGGTTGAGATCCTCTCAAATGATCAGACGATCGAGATTCACTTCGACTCTCTGGCTCTCCAGGCTTCGGGAGTATCAAATCTAAACTAAAAATCTCTCGAATAGATTCCTCTAAAGTTACTAATATGCTGACACGTAACCTCTTGGCGATCGATGGTCAGGATCTACTTCGGATGATCCGACAGTCGAAGTTTACTTCAGGTCTCTAGCTCTCCAAGCTTCGGGAGTTTCAACTCTCAACTTCTCCTTGCTCGCTCTTTACTAGAGTGCTTTCACCCATAGAACACGATCGGATGACGCGTGTCCTCCTATGGATCGATGGTTCCCAGATACTTCACTTATTTGGAGTTTGGATGTTCGAGCCCTAACCTATCACATCACTACATACCTTTCAATTTCTGGGGGCATGTATCGATGGTTTGAAGTAACCCACTTTTCACCCTGCAATTCTCCTGATGCTGACATGTAACCCCTTGGGGAAACCATGGTTTGGATTGTGGGATTGCCTTGGAAAATTATCTCATGTGCCACTTAGTTCCCTACAATGCCTCCTTTCCATTGATCTCCCTCTCCCATGGGATCTGATGGTTGTGACCTTAACCCTTGTTTCCTTTTCATTGGATGACCCATGTTTGCCTGTCCTCTGATCCAACGATCCTGAATCTCTCCTGATCCTATAGTGGCGATTGCTCCCGAATTCGAAGGGGATAGTCACGATCCTTTGAACCTGTTACACAGGTCTCTAATGTTCTATCTCTCATATATATTATGCAATTCCATTCCTCCTGAGCTTTTCAACTCCACGGTCAGAGTTCGATCTCGACCCCGAGACTCTGACCAATAGACCCGACCCATACCGGCCTGGTGTTTCAACCAAAAGCTCTGATACCAAACTGTAACATACCCAACCACCCACAAGCTGGGGCACGCTACCTACAAGCCTTCCCTTGGCCTTTTTTTATCTTACTGATGCCTTTTTAAAATTTAAGGATGCATAAAAGAAAAGACTTTAATGACATGCACAACAATATCCAACAAACATGCATAGTCTAAATATTCAATTAAACGATAATTAAATATACACAACATAAATACATTCATATAAATGTAAATGATACCATAACAAAGACAACTTATCTTTATGAAAGGTGAGACCAACTGGCTACAGACCAAGGATGTTCCACCCAACCATAGACACTACTATTCCAAATATCAACAAAAACATCACCCTCAAGCTAGGGCTATGAATCCACAAGGATGGTTCCAGAGTGTTACTTTGCTTCCCAAAACAGTCAACACCCAAGCTCTCATAGGCTTCCCATCTCTCATGGAAATCCAAGTACCCAGCTCTCTTCTACCTAGTTTGCACCACCCGAGAGAATAGACCTCCACCCTTCTCTGCCACACAGTCCCTCAGGAATTCCTTCTCCTTAATTCGGGCTCCAGTGCAACTGGTCCACAATTTTAGTGTTGGAACTCTTAGGACTCAAAGCCATGAGAAATGTTGGACATAGGCCAACACATATGTTAAGAACCAAATATCAATATAGCATAGAAAAACCTCATAATAAGTACTCAACGCCTTGAAAAAGAGAGAAATTCAGATAATAAGCCTCTTCGAGGGGGAAACCTCCTTATGCCCACATAAATGTACAATTCCAATATGATTCATAATTAAAATGTCTCCTTGGTATATATAGGAGACTAGGAGGTATAATTACAACTAATGGAATAAATCCGACATAAATAAAATAACATTACTAATGTAATATGCCCCAATTAAGGGGTAATGAGCCAATATTAGGGCTTAACATGCCCCTCTCCTTGAGACAAGTGTTTTCCGCAACACTTGAGTAACTCTGGATGTTTCTGTATAAAAGGCTCATCTTCCCAAGTGGAATCTTCAGCCGATAGTTTCCTCCATTTAATGAGATACTCTGAAATGGATCTATTCCTCAGCTGGTGAACTCTTGTGTCAGTTATGGATTCAGGCTCCAGTATTATTTTTCCTTCCTTCTCAAGATTTGGAAATATAGTTTGAACTGGGATCTTGTCCCCTATAACCTTATTTAATCATGAAACATGGAAAACTAGGTGTACTCGTGAAGATGCAGGCAACTCCAATTTGTATGCCATGGTACCAATCTTTTTCAACACCTTATAAGGGCCATAGTACTTTGGTGATAATTAATTATCCTTTTTGTCTTGCTTGAGGGACATCTGTTTGTATGGTTGTAGTCTTAAAAACACCCAATCCCCTACTTCAAAACTTATTTCACTATGATGTTGATCTTCTTGTTGTTTCATGCGATTCTGTGCCATGGTTAGGTTTTCCTTTAAGATTTGGAGAACTTGTTGTTGATGCTCAATGTGATCTTCCTCTGCTTGAACCTTATATTTTTCTTTTAGAGAAGAAGTGATGTAAGGAGGGTGGTATCCATAGAGTTCCATAAATGGTGTCATTTTTGTTGCAGTATGAAAGGAAGTGTTATACCACCATTCTGCCAAGAGTAACCATTTGAAACATTGTGTTTGTTTATTAGAGACAAACCAACGAAGGTAGCCTTCCAGACATTTGTTCACTATCTCAGTTTGTCCATCAAAATGAGGATGATAGGATGAGCTATGAGCCAATTGAGTACCCAAAAAAGAAAATAATTCTGTCCAAAAATGTCCAGTGAAGATGGGATCTC
>ML777954.1:445099-469133 GCA_009831015.1 Picea engelmannii
GAAAATTAAAAGCCATTGTTCCTAATGATTGTAACCATTGGATTCCTAGTACAACATCAACACCACCCATGGGTATAGCAATCATTGGACTATTCATTACATATTCCCCCATAGTAAGATTGATCTTATTGCATTTTCCTGAGTAATTGATAGTTCCTCCATCCACAATTATTACTTGAAACTCTGGCATTGGATATACAAAGCAATTGAGAGCTTTGGCTAATTTATAGTGAATGAAATTATGAGTACTGCAAGAATCAATTAGGACTATTACCTTTTTCTCTTTGATGTATCCTTCGATCTTGAGGGTTTGAGGAGTGCTAATTCCATCCAATGCATTACATGATATCGTGGGAGTCAACTCTTCAGATGAAATTGATTCTACATTTTCATCTTGAGATGGTTCTTGTTCTTCTTGTTCTTCCTCTTCACAATCTATGTAGAATAATTTCTTCTCACCACACTTATGTCCCTTACTGTACCTACTGTCACAATTAAAGCATAAACCTTTTTCTTTTATTTCCTCCAATTGTTGAGGTGTCAACCTTGTAGGTTGAGGTGTTTTAGAAGAAGGAGCATTATTCTCTCTATAGATGTTGGGATTGGTCCTTCTAGTAGCCATAGCCATATTTTTACTTTCAACATTTCTTGCCACCTTAAATGCATTCTTCAATGATTTGGGTTCCCAAAGGTGAACCTCATGTTGAATGATATCCTTTAAAGTTCCTATGAATACATCAATCAAGTGCTCATCTGGAATATCTGTTACGTTTATATTCAATCTTTGGAAGTTCTCAATGTGCTCTGTAATTGAACCCTTTTGCTTGAGATTTGTCAATTGTCTAAAGAAGGTATTGTTCCTTGTATCCTCATAGTGTGCTATAATTTCTTCCATGAAAATTGTCCAAGTGACGAGTGATTTGCGAGAACAAATTCATCCATACCATAAAAATTGATTGGGTTCTAAATATAAAGAAGTAATCCGTACCTTTTGTGTATGTGGCACATTATGTAGATCAAGGAATTTCTCAATCTGAAGTATCCATGTGATTGGGTCCTTGCCATCAAACTTCCTCATATCGATCTTAGTAATGTGGTTGGTCTTCAACCCAAAGTTGGAATTTCTCCATTATTGATTCACCTTCCTTGTGTCCTCATCGTGAATTTTATGGGATACATTTTCACTTTCAAGTGTCCTCTCTATTATGAAATTTTTCAATCCTTTCATGATCTCCCCTTTTAAACCCTCCATCATCTCTTGTAGTTCATCTTTTATAAATCATTTATGTCCCTACGCATTTCTTCACCTTCATCAAGAGTCCATGTAGGATTATTTGGAGGCTTATTTGGTGTAGAAGTTCCCTTTTTGGGTGGCATGTTGGCAAAGTATCACTTTTGAACCTTGATTTTGAGGTGGCTCTGCTAGACAATATTTCTTCTGCTGTATCTCCAAATTTTCGGCCCTTCTGGGTATGAAAATTTATTTTTTGTAGTTCTCTGATATTTCTTCTCTGCAATTCCATAGGTCAAATCAAAATTGGATGTGCCAAGTGGAATTTACAGTAACTTCCCCACAACTTGCTTATTTTTTGCCTTTCTGGGAGATGTCACTTGTATAGTGTGCCCTGCACAAAATAATTGATATAAAATTCTGAAACTCATACCAGAAATACTACAGACTATCCACTATCCAATGCAACCCATCTCACTCAATTTGGATAGTCTAGGAAGAATTTATGATTGTTTTACCTGGAGCACCTTCTTGAGAAGAGTCAATAGGACTAGTCAGATACCCTATCTTCCACAGGGTGTATCTACAAATGTAAGACGACCCAGAAGTTGAAATTTTTACCATAGATACCTTACTAATTTTTGTGAATATCCTCCAGAGTTCAGGGTTTGTAACATTATAGAAACAATTTTATAGTGAACATTCTGCAACGACTCAGTTGAGGATGATTCCAGAACCCTATCTTGAACAGGATATATCTCCAAAATTATAAGGCCTCAAGAGATGAAATTTTAACCCAATGTACCTTGATCCATCTAATAAAGATCCTCCAATCCGTTCCTTCTGAAACGTTTTAGAAAACAAGTTATAGAGAAAATTCCAAGGTGTCTCAGATGTAGCATTGAAACCCCAAGACCTTGAGCTCTGATACCATATGTTAAGAACCAAATATAAATATAGCATAGAACAACCTCAGAATAAGTACTCAATGCCTTGAAAAAGAGAGAAATTAAGATAATAAGCCTTTTCGAGGGGGAAACCTCCTTATGCCCACACAAATGTATAATTCCAAGATGATTCCAAATGAAAATGTCTCCTTGGTATATATAGGAGACTAGGAGGTATAAATACAACTAATGGAATAAATCCAACATACATAAAATAACATTACTAATGTAATATACCCCAATTAAGGGGTAATGAGCCAATATTGTGGCTTAACAACATCTCAGACATCCGGCCTCAGATCATGGCTGGATCACACCAATGACCACTACATCCAACTATCCTATGGTTAGTCATGAGCAGTTCGGCTCCCTTTCCCCGAGCCAAGACACAAATGACGAATGGATCAATGAACGGGTAAGTGGGTACATGGGGGTGTGTGCATGAAAGTGCGTGAGGGATAGAATGGTTCAAATGAAAAAGTGAAGGAGCAGAAAAGCCAATGACCAACCCCCCCATCAGACCAGAGGCAGGTTTAAGTAACTTCGCGGGGAAATCAAGAACCTCTTGGCCTTCCCCAAGAAGATCACGTAATCGATCCCCTCCCTTAGGCAAAAAAGGTAATTAACATAGGAAATAAACACTTAGCCCCTCAAGCCCCCTCTCTTGTGGAATCATATCCCCCTATAACTCTAGTCCTTGTCTATCTAGTAGCCAGCCATGTATTTATTACTAATAATGATAAAAACATTACATGTCTTGGCGCACAGTGGCCTTTTAATAATTTTTTGGGCACTCTGGACTATCAACATTGTAACAATACATTATTTAAAATGGGGGTTCAAAACCTGGGGTGTTACAAGAATTAGGTACAAATAAATTAAAAAACCATCATCGAAGGTAAGATCAACCGTTTCTTCTTTGGATGAGTTTTTTATGACTTTCTATTTTAACTCAAGGAATATAGGGACTTAATATTTAGGAGTTATACTTACTTATTTTTCTCTAGAGGAATGTATCTCAATAGACGGACTCCATATTTTGACCTTGAGATAAACATTCCTTATGTTGTTTAATTATGGGTTTGATTACCACATTTTCCCCTTTATTGTTGGGGTTACGATGCTCTTAGAAGTATTGTCAATACTCTTGGTAAGTACATTGTTAAATCATAACCCAAATTTGGGATGTATTCTTGTGATAGAATATGTGTCAAAGTTTATCTAGAAAATGGTCTTCCTAAAGACATTTATTTATCTATGGACAAATGCACTATGAAAATTTTCCATTTAATTGCAAAATATGCCATGAATGTGGCCATTTTACAAAGTATTGCAAACAAAATCAGGCAAGGAACTCTGCAACACCTGAATGAAGGGAGGTATGGAAAATTGTCAAGAAGAAAATAGACCCAAATAAATGGAATGCTCTGAACTCGACACCCTCTTCATCCAAACAAAATCATGGAACCACTCCAAATAATCCATCATCTCATGTAACAAACCCTCATCCTATAGATAAATAACAAGGGACACCTCTGGTTTCAAATGGTTTTAATGTGTTAGATAAGGTTTCAAAGGATTAGGATGGGGGTTCACAATCTCGATAGGAGATCCTGGAGCCGATCCTCACCCTACAAAAATTTTACCCATTGTATTTCCTAGACAACCAAAAATAACCTCACAAAATTGTGGAAGAAATAAAAGACTTATATGCACAAGAGAATATCAATCTTGTGGCCAAGAAAATATTAGCACGACCAAGAATGATGTAAACCAAAATGAAAGATTAGAAATCATTGGAGGAAGGTGAAATACTAGAATATAGGTCTACCAATAAGTCAGGAAGAAAAACATTGAGAGGTATGAGAGAAGAGATAGTAAACAAAGAAAAGGAAATGGGAACACAACATACCATTGATGATATGTTAGGCGCAGGAGGAAGAACTCAATGGAATAGAGGTTTAGAAATTTAAGTACCTCATAAACCAGTATGAGGTGAATCTACACCATATGTCAAATAATGATTATGGTCTCTTGGAATTGCAAAGGGTCAAGTAGTAAAAGAAATGGATAAACACTTAAGGTTTTTATTAAAATGGAAAACATCATTGTAATATTAATCCAGGGGACAAAGGTGGATAAAAAATAAGTTTTGAGTGTTGGGAAAAGGAAATAGAGGAATAGTGAAGGTGTAGAAATAAGTTCAAGAGGGGTCTCTAGCAGAATCTGTACTATGTGGGATAATATAAAGGTAGTATTATAAGTTTCCTACTACTCACATAATTGGATCACAACTCATTTTAGGCACTTAGAGTTAGGTATGTGTTACATTATATCTAATTCTTACATGCATGTTCAATATCTAGAAAAAATTGGATGCTAGGAAACATTGTAGGCCTACAAAAAAACTATTATTGTTAAATACAGTGTAGTGGCAGGGTATTTCAATACAATCATCTTAATTAGATCAAGAAAAAAGAGGTGGAAGTGTAATAAGAGACCCCATGAGAGAAATAATGTAATACCTCATATCAAATTGGGATTTTTTTGATGTAAAACCTACCAAGGGGAAATACACTTGGAACAATAAATGAGTTGGTCTAGGATCATTGTAGCCAACTTGGATAGGTTCCTAATACATAGTGATTTTTTTATGGGTGATCAACTTATTTCTTCCAATATAGTTCCATTTAGTTCCTCAAATCACAAGACCTTTTTGTTATCATTCGAGTCATCGTAAAAATTTGGACCCAATCCTTTCAGATTCAACTGCCTTTGGATGGAGAATTAGGAAGCAATGAAGTTGGTTATAGAGACTTGGAAGAAACCCATCCGAGGATCTCTATCCTATGTCTAGAAATCCAAACTAAGGGTATTAAAGAAATAATTAAAGAAATGGGTTAAACTAGAATGTGCATCCCTAGATCAAGAAAGGAAAGAATACCATATCCAACTTGAAGTTCTACAAAGAAACATGGAAATTTAAAAGGTTACTGATCAAATAATAATGGAAGAGAGAACTATATATCAAAAATTGCATGTTGCATTCAGAAAGGAAGAGGAAGATTGTAGATTAAAATCCCATGGTCTATGGCTATGGCTATGTGATAAGAATACAATATTTTTTCATAGGCAGTCACAAGCTAGAAGATATATAAATATAGTCAAAGAAATTCATCTGGAATATGGAACGAAGGTGGAATATTTTGCATTGGTTAAGGAAATATCTAGATCACATTTTGGAGACATATATTCAAAATAAGATGAAGAAAACCAAAGGAAAATAAGATAAATATTAGAGCACATATCTATTCTGGCGTCCAGACTATAAAATCATGCCTTTTAAAATAAATGGACAAGGGAAAAATATATCAAGAATTATGGGGATTAGATCGAGACAAGGATATAGGGATGGATGGATTTTCTATTTATTTCTTCAGGGATTTCTAGAATATAGTGAAATATGATGGAAAAAATACGTTGAATTATACCTTAAAAAGGAAAAAGGTAGGGGTTACACAAACTCATCCTTTCTTGCTCTAATTCCAATTTAAAGAGAAAAAACTAGATACTTTTGCAAGATTTCAGCCTATTTCCCTGTGAAACTTGGATTACAAGGTCTTGACTACAATAATATCTAATTTCCTTAAAGCGGTCCTCCCAAAGTAGTTTTAGAAAATCAAGGTGGATTTATGCAAAAGACGTAGATTGTGGAAAATATTATATTAGTCCAAGAAGCCATCCACAAGAAAAACTAACAAGGAGAAAGGAATAATAATCAATATGGACATGGAAAATGATTTTGAAAGGGTTATCCATTCCTTCCTTTTTAAGGTCCTATATAGGTTTGGGTTTGATGAGAATTTTGTACAATAGATTCAGGACTCTATAGATTCCCCTTGGATAGTCCCTCTTATGAATGGTAGAACAACAAATTTATTTTGAATTAAAAGAGGATTGAGGAAAGGTTGTACTTGTTGATTATTTGGGTTCGTTTTCATTGATGTCAACCCTTGAAGAAATTCTGGTAGCACAAAGGTTTGGGTAATGAAACCAATTTTTTTTGATGTATAATGGTATGAGTTTTGACATACTTTCAGCTAATACTATTCCATATGGATATTACATGTCATGCCATTTCTGGTGGTATGTGTAACACCACATAACTCCTCACGGTTAGAGAGTTATGGCCATGGGAAGTTGAGAAAGGTTTGGGTAATGGAACCAAGTTTGTTTGATGGATAATTGTATGAGTTTTGATATATTTTCAGGTACGAATATTCTATATGGATAGTACATGTCATTCCATTTATGGTGGTATGTGGAACATCACATAACTCCTCACGGTTAGAGAGTTATGGCCATGTGAAGTTGGAGAACCCTCATGAGTCATCTAGAAGCCCCAAAAGGTCAAAGTAGTCAAAGTGGTTTAAGAGATTTTAGAAGGTAAATAATAAATTGAATTTATGAGTGTACTATAACTCAAAGTGAATACAAAATAAATTATTTAAATAATAAAGTTAATGGAGAAATTACTAAGTGGACAAGTGGTTAGAAGTGGGTTAGTCCTAAAATAAGGAAAGTGGGTTAAGATGGTTAGAAGGTAATTTAAATAATAAAGTGAAGTGATGAGTGTACTATAATTCAAAGTGGATACAAAATAAATTATTTAAATAGTAAAGTTAATGGAGAAATTACTAAGTGTACAAGTGGTTAGAAGTGGGTTAACCCTAAAATAAGGAAAGTGGGTTAAGATGGTTAAAAGGTAACCCCTTGAGGAAGCTACATGAAAGTATAAATAAGAGGCAAGGCTATCTAATTTTAATAAAACTTGAGAATATTGAATATCTACACGTGACTGAGGTAACCAAAGGATATATAAGCCAAATTTTAGAGGGAAGGTGAAGTAAAGAAGGTTGAAATTCAAGGGAGGATAAATTCTTTTGATGATGCTTTCTAAGGTATGTTATTTACAAGTCATCTCACCATTTTCACAATAAATTTGTTTCTAGAATGATTCATATCATGAAATTGGTAGGCCATTGGGGAAACATATGCAAGTAGTTGTGATACAAATTTTAGCTTGTGGTTCATTTTATTTTTGGAGTTACATGCTGTGGAAAATAGGGTTTGTGGCTAGTCCTGAAACTAGTCTAAAACAAGTGTTTCGGGTAAAAACGTCATAACTTCTTGAAAACAGATCCAAATTCAGTAAGACCAAATGAATTGGTTAGAGTAAAATATTTAGTATCCTGTGTACAATTTTTAGATCCATTAAAAAAATATTCCATGCAGGTCACGCTCTACGCGTTCACTCTCTATAATAAGCCATATTTCAACAAGGTAAGTCATTTTTTCTATAACTCCTTTTCTAAGAGGTTCCAAGTAGTGAAATATGGAGGAATTGCATATGAGACACTGAAGAACATTGTGTACTATTTTTATACCTTTATTCATTATAGGTACATAGTTATGATTATTGCAATTTAGAGTTGTTGACTAATCCAAAACTAGTCATGTGAGACTAAAGTAAAATTTGATGAAAATGTTAGTCTCTTGTTGTTAAAGTTAAGGAAGGTTTGCAGGTATGTGATCATATACACCAGGTATATTTCAGAGTTACAAATCAGATTTGGATTATGAAATTGATGAGGGATTTTGGTTGAGGTACATGTTGGGTACATGGTTGAGACAAGTAGTTGATGAGTTTGCACATACATGAGGTGTATAGTTGATTATTTTGGTACATCTTGATGAGTCATAGTTTATGTGTATTTGATGCATGATTGGTACATACTTGGTGCATGGTTGATGCACTTGTTGATGGTGCAGGCTCGGGTACAGGTTGGTGCATGGTTGATGCAATTGTTTATGGTACAAGATAATTACAGGTTGAGGTACAGGTTGGTGCATGGTTGATGCAATTGTTTATGGTACAAGATAATTACAGGTTGAGGTACAGGTTGATGTATGGTACATGTTGGCACAGATTATTGGTAGAGGTTGTTACAGGTTGATTACAGGTTGATTGGTACAATTTTACAATAGTATATCTCACAATGATAGTGTGACAGTGGTTCCATCATTCTACTTCTATGTCAGGAAGGTTGGACGAGGAAAGGACTAGTGATTGTAGCCACCTTCCAGTTGTATCCAGAGTACATAGGGGGTTGTAGCCTCCTTTTGGTTGTAGCCAGAGAATTGAGGAGTTGGAGCTTCCCTCAAGTTGTAGCTTGAGAAACTAGTGGGTTGTAGCCTCCTAATGGTTGTAGCTAGAGAATTGGGGAGTTGGAGCTTCCTTTAGGTTGTAGCCTGAGAAACTAGGGGGGATGGAGCCTCCTTCTAGTTGCATCTAAAAAACAAAGGAATTCAGTGCTTCCAATGAATGTAATTCTTAAATACATATAAGAAAAATAATTTGGCGGTTTTCTCTTCGTTTGGGTTTCCATGTAAAAACACTGGTGTACTATGTATGTGTATGATTTCTCATGTGTTCATTGTTCATTTACTCTGCAACTATTGTATGATAATGATACATTGATATAAAACTTTCATTTTATGGTTAAAAAGGATTATATTGTTCTATTACTGATTCACCCCCCCTCTTAGTAATCCAACAATTGGTTTTAGAGAAGGTTCCTTCAGGAAACAGTTTAACCACTGGAAGGAGATGATGGATTATTCTGAGAATGGAGTACTAATGTTTAATGGCCGTAATGGTTTAAAGTATGAGATGTGGAGAAAAAGGATGAAAGTATTTTTACATGAATAGGGGCATTATATTTGGGTATCAATTGTTACATGATACGATAGTTCAAAAAGGGAAAAGACTACAGGCAAGAAGGAATTAAAGAAGAATAAAAAAATAGAAATGGATTTCCTATGGGAAGGATTACCTAATCCGGAAAGAGAAAAGGTTGGTAAATGTTCATTAGCCAAAGAAATTTGGGATAAGTTACATGACATCTATTCTTCACTCATCGCAAATTCTGAAAATGCCAAAGAAGATGTAGATACAGATCAAGAATAATTATGTTCACCGTGTCAAATAGATTCAAAAGATCAAGAGTACATAATCACCAGAGGTATGTTGTTTTTCTTTAATTGTGAAAAACATGAACATCTTGAAATAGAATTCCATGAAGGAAATGAGACAAAAAAACTAATTGAAAAGGAAGACAATTATGAAGTAGAATTGACTAGTGCTTTAGATGAAATCAGAGAAGAAAATAAGTCACTCAAGAAATAATTGATGAAACAAAAGGAAAGCGTTCACATTTTTTAAGAATCTCAATAGGTGATCGATAACTTAAGAACTCAGTTAGAAGAAGCCAGAAAGATTGAAGAAAATCTTGAATATCAAAAGCAGTATTTGCAAGCCAAGATAGAAACACAGAAGGAAGAAGCATAAATGAGAGAGAATATACATACATATCATCTTAAGGAAATAACTAACGATCTAAACTAACTTGAGGCATAGTTTGTTCAATAAGAGAAAGGACTTGAAGAAGAAATAATCACATTAAAAATTCATCTTGGAGAAGAGAAAAGAACATAAGAAGTCATGAAGTCTCAGATAATGAAGAAAGAAGAAGAGGTTGAGAAGATTGAAGAATAACTTGTCACATTGAGAAGTAAAATCGTCAAGCTCAACAAGAACTTGAAGAGACAGAAACATCCACATCAACCATAGAGAATGAAGAGAAACATTCTAGGTTGCTAGAAAAGAAGAATGAAGAAAATAGAAAGAGTTATGAAGAAGTACTCAAAGAAAAGAATCATGATCAACCAAAATCTAAGAAAACTATTGAAGATACATATTCAAGAATACCATCCATGTTCAAGCCACAAAGAAGCTTCAATCATGATCATGATCAGTCAAGGAAGAAATTCAGAAGGACTAGATCACAAAGAATATTATTCACTCCCAGGTATGCAAATTTATTTTATGGTCATTATTTTTATTGTACTAATTTTGGACATAAGGTTGCAGATTGCAGGGATTATAATAGAAATGTTCAAGAAAGAAGTGCCTATGTGGCCCCACGTAACATTGAATGTTACAAATGTCATAACTATGGACACATAGCTAGTGATTGTAGAAGCATGATCGATACTTCCATGAAAGAGAACATTGATATCAGATATAAGAAAGTATGGATAAGAAAACAAGAAGAATAGGTGAACAAAAACCAGGTACCAGAGATCGCAATATTGGAAATAAAATAAGATGAAGAAAATTCTATAGAGAAAAAGAAAGATGTCAGATACAGAAAGGTTTGGAAAATAACTAAAAGAAAAGAGGGATATGTAAATAAGGAAAAGGTTCAAGAGATTGTACTTTCATGAATTGTAGTGAAAGATGAATCCAAAGACATAAAGAAATAATTCATAGCTCAGAGAGATGATGAATCTACCAATGAAGATGATGATGAATACACATCAAAGCAAGAATTTTTCAAAGCCATCCGATTTAGAGACTCCTAGGTAATATGAATATTAGACAGGGGGAGTTTATGCGATAGCTATGACAGAAAAAAAACCATCATTTGAGAAACTTGCATATTTGTATAAGACAGATCCAGAGAAGTTAGTTAGTAGAAGTACAGTTTGATAGATTAATCAAGACTTCATGATAGTATAGTGATAAATGGGTCAACATTATGGACAGTTGCGCAAGTAGAGTCTTGGATAGTATGGACAGAGATGGATTCATAAGAACACTTAACATGTTTGGAAAGATATATGACAGTGGATGAGAGCATGGATTCATAGATTGGTTCAGAGAGTGGTTTAGCGAAAAATGAACATTATCATAATGGATGGTAATTACACAGGAAATGGATCGAACAATGCTAATGGATTCCAAATTGACAGATAATTTTTGGACACATACAATGCATACAACAATTCACATTCAAAACAAATTAATTCTCATAACAACAATGACAAAACTCCCTACGAACTATGGAAAGGAAACTCAGAAAACAACCTCTACATTAAGGTAACTCAAGGTAGTATTTTATTAATTGAAATTTATGTTGATGATATTTGTTTTGGAAGTACTAATGACAGGTTATGCCAAAAATTTGCAAAGGATATGTATAATGAATTTGAAAATTCATTACTTGGAGAACCATCCTTCTTTCTGGGTCTTCAAATATGTCAAAGAAACCAAGGAATTTTTATTTCTCAAACTAAGTATATCAGAGAAATGCTAAAGAGGTTTGGAATGGAAGATTGCAAACTAGTTACCACTCCTATGAAAATCAATTGCAAGTAGAGAAAATGTGATTAGTCAAAGTCTACAGACCAGAGGAAATACAAGTCAATGATCAATATCTTACTATATGTGACAACATCTAGACTAGATGTAATGCAGGTAGTTGGATAGGTGGCACAATTTCAAGCAACACCAAAGGACTCACATGTATTATCAATAAAGAGGATTTTCAGATATCTCAAAGGATAAAAAGAGTTTGGATTATGGTATCCAAAAGGAAAGTATCTATCACGTATTTCCTACATAGGTGCATATTGGGAAGGTTGCATTGATGACCGATGAAGCACCAATGGAGTAGTGTTCTACTAGGGTGAGCATTTAGTATCATGGATAAGTAAGAAACAATCATTAATATCCTTATCTACAGTCGAGCCAAAGTATATTACAACAGAAGGATGTTCTACATAGGTTCTATGGATGAAACAAACATTGACAGATATACAGGTTGAGTATGATGATCCCATTCCAATCTATTGTGATAATACAAGCACCATTAGTATCTCAGAGAACCCGGTGATGCACTCCAAGACAAATCACATTCCAATCAAGTATCACTCTCTACAAGAATAGGTTACAGAGAAGAACAACAAAGTTGAATATGTGGTCACAAAATAACAAGTGGCAGACATCTTTACAAAACCGCTTCCACAGGAAGCCTTTGAGTATCTCAGAGTAATTTCTACTCCAAAATGAATGCTTTTGAATGCTTATATTATATGTCTTAGATTTACACAAGGAAACACCATAAATAGGACAGTTCAGGCTGGAAGATCAGTTTCAAGAATATTTTAGTCAGGGGGAGTATCCCTAAGGACAGTTCAGTTAGGGGGAGCAACCCCAAATGGAAATATACCTTTTCCATTGATGAAAAAGGGGGAGATATTTATCAGATCAAAAGGTAAATGCAAAGGTAAAGATAAAGGGGATCATGAGTGATATGAATTCAATATTGCATCATAGTGTTGACATCACTGTCAAAGGGGGAGATTTTTGAGTATTCAGGTTGGTTGTCATTGAAGTCAACCCTTGAAGAAAGTTTGGTAGCAAATTTTGTTAGCACAAAGGTTTGGGTAATGGACCCAAGTTTGTTTTATGGATAATGGTATGAGTTTTTATATATTTGAAGGTAAGACTATTCCATATGGATAGTACATGTCATTCCATTTCTGCTTGGATGTGGAATTTCATATAACTCCTCACAGTTAGAGAGTTATGGCCATGTGAAGTTGGAGAAAGGTTTGAGTAATGGACCCAAGTTTGTTTGATGGATAATGGTATGAGTTTCAATATATTTGCAGGTAAGAATATTCTAGATGGATATTTCATTTCATTCCATTTTTGGTGGTATGTGGAACGTCACATAAATCCTCATGGTTAGAGAGTTATGGCCATGTGAAGCTGGAGAACCCTCATGAGTCATCTAGAAGCCCCAAAAGGTCAAAGTAGTCAAAGTGGTTTAAGAGATTTTAGAAGGTAAATAATAAAGTGAAGTGATGAGTGTATTATAAGTCAAAGTAAATGAAAAATAAATTATTTAAATAATAAGTTAATGGAGAAATTACTAAGTGGACAAGTGGTTAGAAGTGGGTTAGCCCTAAAATAAAGAAAGTGGGTTAAGATGGTTAGAAGGTAATTTAAATAACAAAGTGAAGTGATGAGTGTACTATAAGTCAAAGTGGATACAAAATAATTTATTTAAATAATAAAGTTAATGGAGAAATTACTAAGTGGACAAGTGGTTAGAAGTGGGTTAACCCTAAAATAAGGAAAGTGGGTTAAGATGGTTAAAAGGTAACCCCTTGAGAAGCTAAATGAAAGTATAAATAAGAGGCAAGGCTCTCTAATTTTAATAACACTTGAGCATATTTAATATCTACAAGTGAATGAGGTAACCAAAGGATATCTAAGATGAAATTCAGAGGGAAGGTGAAGTAAAGAAGGTCAAAATTCAAAGAAGGATAAATTCTTTTGATCATGCTTTCTAAGGTATGTTATTTACATGTCATCTCACCATTTTCGCAATAAAAAAAATTTCTAGAATGATTCCGACTGTGAAATTGGTAGTCCATTGAGGAAACATATCCAAGTAGTTGTGATACAAATTTTATCTTTTGGGTTGTAGCATTTTTGGACTTACATGTCATGGAAAATAGGGTTTGTGGCTAGTACTGAAACTAGTCTAAAACAAGTGTTTCGGGTAAAAATGTCATAAATTATTCATAACATATCCAAATTCAGTAAGACCAAATGTATTGGTTGGAGTACAATATTTAGTATTCTTTTTACAATTTTCATATCCATACAACAAATATTCCATGTGGAGCACACTCTAGAAGTTCTCTCTCTAGAATAAGCCAAAATTTAACAAGGTATGTCATTTTTTCTATAACTCATTTTCTAAGAGGTTCCAAGTAGTGAAATATGGAGGAATTGCATAAAAGACACTGAAGAACACTGTATACTATTTTTATACCTTTATTCATTACACATACATAGTTATGATTATTGCAAGTTAGGGTTGTTGACTAATCCAAAACTAGTCATGCAAAACTAAAATAAAATTTGATGAAAATGCTAGTCTCTTGTTGTTAAAGTTAAGGACATTTTGCAGGTATGTGATCACATACACTAGGTCTATTACAAAGTTACAAATCAGATTTGGATGATGAAATTGATGAGGTACATGTTGGGTACATGGTTGAGACAAGTAGTTGATGATTTGGCACATACATGAGGTGTATAGTTGATGTTGTTGGTACATATTGATGATTCATAGTTTACGTGTATTTGATGCATGATTGGTACATATTTGGTGCATGGTTGATGAACTCGTTGATGGTAAATATTGAGGTACAGGTTGGTGCATGTTTAATGCACTTGTTTATTCTACAGGTTAAGGTATAGGTTGATGTATGGTACATGTTGGCACATGTTATTGGTACAATTTGTTACATGTTGATTATAGGTTGATTGGTATGGGATTACACCTGTATATCTCATAGTGATATTGTGATAGTGGTTCCATCATTCTACTTCTACGTTAGGGTAGTTGGATGGGGTAAGGACAAGTGGTTGTAGCCACCTTACGGTTGTAGATAGAGAACATATGGGGTTGTAGACTCCTTCTGGTTGTAGCTAGATAATTGAGGAGTTGTAGCTTCCCTCAAGTTGTAGCCTGAGAAACTAGGGGGTTGTAGCCTCCTTCGAGTTGTAGCCAGAGAATTGGGGAGTTGGATCTTCCTTCAAGTTGTATCCTGAGAAACTAGCGAGTTGGAGCCTCCTTCCAGTTGCAGCTGGAAAACAAAGGAATTTTGTGCTTCCAATGAATTTAATTCTTAAAGACATATAAGAAAAATCATTATGTGGTTTTCTCCCACTTTGGGTTTCCACGTAAAAACACTGGTGTATTGTGTATGTGTATGATTTCTCATTTGTTCATTGTTCATTTACTATGAAACTATTGGATGATAATGATAAATTTATATAACACTTTCATTTTATGGTTAAAAAGGATTAGATTACTGCATTATTGATTCACCCCCTCTCAGTAATCCAACAATGCTCTATCCATGTTTCTTTACATAATGATGGTGGAGGTGTTAAGAATAAAACTAGAACATGAAAGGGAATCAGGGACGATCCAGTGGATCATATTTATGAGAGGAGTGAAAGATATCAATCACTCCCAATTTGTAGTTGAAACACTATTTTTAGGAGCAACAACAAATATTGTGTCTATGAAACTCAAATTAGTCTTAGACAATTTTTTAAATGCATTTGAAGGGAAGTTAACAATCTAAAAATCTAGATATATGGATGGAATTTTACAGTTGATCATCTTCAAATAATTTCAAGGATATTGGGATTTTCCAGCATAGTAACTTGGAACACATTCAAATATTTAGGAATACCAATTTCTTTGTGTAATCTGACCTCCCGAGAATGGAAAGCAATTTTCGAAAAATTGGAAAAGAGAATCAATCAATGGGGATCAAGGTGGTTCAATCTAGATAGGAAAAAAATTATGTTCAATCCAGTGTTATAGGATACTAATTCTCTACCATGCTATCCCCAAAAATTATTATGTAGTAGGTAGCAAGGGGGGTAAGGAAAAGTTTATGGGAAGGAGATAAGTCTAACTCAAAAATATTCCAACCCGGAGGTTTAGCTCAATTGGTCTAGAGACAGACATGATTTTATTGTTGTTGGTCACAAGTTCGACTCTCTTCATTCCCCCAAGGTGATGCCCCATAATCAGGGCCTATGGTTTTCCATGCTTACCATACATAGATCATGGGGAATTATTCGAAGGGTTTTTCGTGACTACATTTCCTAAAATAAATAACTCAAAAAAAATCCACTTTATAAATTGGAAAAAAGTTAAGGATTCTAGAGGAAAGGGAGGGATAGAAATAAAAGATCCATTTCTCATGAATTTATCTATTGGTGATAATATATTGTGGAATTTGGTTACTAGTATACAAGAATGGTGGAAGACTATTCTTATAAAAAAATACTTTTCTTGATCCCATAAAAGATGTCTTCATATTCATTTAGAAGGAAAAAGTGGATCACCAATCTGAAATATGTGTAAGGAATATGCACTATTGATTCAATGTGAGTTGATTTGGGTCCCAAGTAATGGTAAAATAATTAATAGATGGATTGAAAAAATCATGGGTAATCCTCCATTAGAGACAATAGAGGAGCTTTCCAATTTAAAGTTATGGTTTCTTTCAATGTGATATCCAATATTACAAATATATCGGCATGGAGTGAGTGGATATATGGATAGGATGGAAACATATCACTCCACCATCATAGATGATTCCTATGTTAGACCTATTTTTCAAAAATATCATGGGGTTTATACTAGTGGAATTCAATACAGTAGATGACATAGGGTATAATTCTTCAAGTTACACTATCAAGAAAGGATATAATAGTTGATTGCTCAAACAACCTAATATCCCAATTATAAAATTTGGTAATACATTGTTATATAAAAAATTTCCACAGTCCATGCATATTTCTTTGACATCCTTCTCTTTCCCTCTGCAGACTCAAATTCTCCATTTTATTCATTCCAGAGTAAAAAAATCAAAATTGTGTACATATATGTGGGCCACAGTTAGACAACTTGCGTATACACAGGTTGCTCCATTACAACCCCCCGTGCATCAGGTTTTGTGCTCAAAAATTAAAAAATATGTTGGGTTTGTTGGACTACTGAGAGGAGGGGTTAATCATTAATAGAGAAATACAATCATTTTTAACCACAAAATGCAAGTTTTATATCAATGTAGCATTATCATACAATAGTTGCAGAGTAAATAAACAATGAACAAATGAGAAATCATACACATACACAATACACTAGTGTTTTTATGTGGAAACCCAAAGCGGGAGAAAACCACGAAACACTTCTTCTTATATGTCTTTAAGAATTGGATTCATTGGAAACACCAACTTCCTTTATTTTCCAGCTGCAAATGGAAGGAGGATCCAACCCCCTAGTTTCTTAGGCTACAACCCCCTATGTTCTTTGGATAAAACCAAAAGGTGTCTACAACCACCTGTCCTTTCCCCGTTCAACCACCCTGACATAGAAGTAGAATGATGGAACCACTATCACACTATCACTGTGAGATATACTGTTGTAAACCTGTACCAATCAACCTATACCAAACAACCTGTAACAACCTATACCAATAACCTGTGCCAACATGTACCATACATCAACATGTACCTCAAATTGTACCATAAACAAGTGCATCAACCATGCACCAAACCTGTACAAATAACCTATCACAATAACCCATCCACACAACCTATTACAACAACTTGTCTCATCAATATTATCAACCAAATCAGATCTACTCACCAATATCAATCACCAAGACAAATCTCAACCATATGCACAATATCACCAAGATGTGCATCAACCAACCATAACACAACAACTCATAATCATCACCAAGGTCAATATGTGATTCTAATAATATACCAAGACAAGTATGACTATTACAAATTCTAAGTCTAAGTCAAATTCTTGGAGGATGACTATCCATCTACTGATTTTTCCGCCTATAACTCATCGTGTCAACATGTATTGGAATGGATTCACGACAACAATGACGGTGGTCTTGCGAAACAAAACATAGTGACGGAACCGTTGAACATCATGAACTGATGCCAACGCAAGTTTTTTGATATGAGAATAATTGAGTTCCGGTCCTACGAGGCCTTGGCTCAGGTAATAGATCACGTATTCTGAAAACGAATCGTCTTCCTGAACTAAAACCATGCCAATGGTTGACTTTGCGGCAGCCAAATATAATAAGAAATCTTTGTTATAGTTAGGTGGTCGTAGCAGAGGTGCAGTTGTGAGGGCATGTTTTAATGCGTCGAAAGAGCGTTGAGCGGCTTCGTCCCAGAAAAAAGGGACATCTTTCTTTAGTAAATGCATAAAGCCCTTGGTGATTTTGGCATAGTTGGTGATGAAGCGTCGTAAGAAGTTCACCTTGCCTTGTAGACTCTGAAGTTGTAAGATTGTGCATGGGGGGGGCAACTGGATTATTACCTCCACCTTAAGAGGATCGACCATGATCCATGTTGTTGATACAATGAAACCTAAAAATCGTCCTGACGTTACGTAGAAGATGCACTTGTTTGGATTCAAGTGAATCCTAAAGTAGAAACAACGTTCGAAGATTAGTCTAAGGTGTGTGGGATGATCCATTCGCTTGCGAGAGAGTGATGCTAAATCATCTAGATAGGCCTTGAATATATGCTTGAGGTCATGAAAAGAAAAAGACATGGCCCGCTGGAATGTGGCTCCAGCATTTTTAAGGCCAAAAGGCATCTTACGATATGCGAATGTACCCCATGGAAAAATGAATGTCGTTTTATGTTGGTCTTTGGGTTTGATTTGGATTTGATTATATTCTGAAAAACCATCCATGAATGAAAAGGCTTCACAACCGGCACATTCATCAATGATCTGGTCAATGAATGGTGTTGGAAAATTATCTTTGGGACATGCCTTGTTCAAATCACGAAAATCGGTACATACACGAATCGTGCCTTATTTTTTATTGATCGACATAGGATTGGACACCCATTGATTCAAATGGATAGGATAAATAAAACCTTTAGAAATTTCTCAACCTCAATCTTGATGGTGCCTGGATTACAAGTCTCACTAGAGCCCAAAGCAGTTAACAAGGCTTTCCTCTGAGCAGGGTAGCTTTGGAGGACCTCCACAGCAGACATGGTGCAAGGGGTTTGTGATAAATCCTCCACCATAGAGTGATTCTGGGCGGCCCTTGCATTTGGGTTGTGAGAAGATTTTTTAAATGCACCCTTTGGAATGCATGTCATTGTTTCTCCCAATGTCTTCTCAATCTGTAGAGGAAGAGATGGGAGATCAACTTCTTTACCCTTCTCATAAGCGCTTGGTTTATTATAGTCGTGTGCTCTAGTCATTATGAAAGCATCACCCCTAACCATATATACATTCGTGGATGAGGGATTATTTGGAGGAGGGAAGGTTTCTTGGTTGCCCCCTTCTGTGCTTGTAGAGGCTTGAGTTAGATTTTTCCCATGTTGAAAGGGATTAGTCAACATTGCTTGTTGTTGCTGTGTGACAAACTTTTGGGCCTCTACAAGTCGGGGACAAATATGGGTCGGGTGGTCCTCCGCACACAAGTTGCATGGATACCTCGCCTTCCATTTTTCTGTATTTTCCCTGCTAGCATTATCAGTGGATTTTTTATCCCCCTTACCCTTCTTTCGTTGTTTTTTCTTCCCTTCAGGCTGTTGGGTGGCCTTTGGGTTAGTCGACTGCACGGTGTGTACTTCCGACTTTTGGGTAGGGGGAGCTGCCAAAGCAGTAGTTTGGTTGGCCACTGTGTGTTGTATGGATAACTATTGCAACTGTTTTGTCAATTGCTCAGCGAGCTTAGTTTGTGTTGAACCAACAATACCATCGTCATGTGGTCCATCTCTCGGTCTAGTTTTATCCAGTATCAAACATGGCACATCTCGAAAGATGTTGTATAATAAACCAGACTGAGAATAGATGAGCTCAAACTGTTGAGCCCTCATGATGGCATATTCTTTGGAGAAAACTCTGGATGTTGCGACATCTTTGGATAACTGTGGGACCAAAGACTTAAGGAACCACTCAAGCAAGAATGTTGGTGGGACTGGTACTTTGATTAGACTCTTCCAACGTCTCCATTCTCGGATATGAGCAGAGATATGGCCCGTTGTCATCTGTTCGAAATTGGCGAGAAGCTCTGTGCCAGCGTCGTATCTCATGGGTAACTAGAAATGGTTAAGGAAGGCCATCGCCAGTTCGCCAAAAGAAGAGTATCTTGAGCGATCAATCTCGATGTACCATTTCGCGGCACTCCCGATAAGAGTACATTGAAACAATCGCAACTGTACGGAGTCATCTTTCAAGGAGTTAGATGAACACCAAAGATGAAAATTAGTCACATGATCACTTAGATCTTCATTAGGCTTGGCCTCGAACTTTGGAATCTCTGAAGGCAACTTCAACAGCATAGGAGGCCAACGTGGATCATGACAAATAGGATCATTTAACAACCTTGTCAAATCTGGCAAGTGTAACATCGCCAAAAATGGTAGTTTGGGTTGCTGCTGATAACCTGGGAAAAAGGGTCCTAGAGTTTGACTGGCACCAGGTTGCCAGGAAAAGTTTGGCTGCTGGCACAGATTTTGGTAGAAACCATGGCCCTGACCATCATAAGGATTTTGCATCTGTGGAGACATCATCGGCTGATTTCCCATAAAGGACATAGAGTGTTGGGCATGAATCGTGTTCGAAGGACTTTGGGAAGGATTACCCCATGTCGGTCCTGATGGGAGAGGCATAATAGTCTGTCCAGGGTTCCATTGACTGTGGAAAGAATTACCCCAGAACGACATTCCAGAGGAGGGAATGGATCCTTGTCCTGAGTTCCAATGTCCTGCTATGTGTGCCCCCTATGCAGGAATAGTACCCTGCGCAGGAGTGGATTGTCCAAAAATGAGGTTGCCCCCAGACGAAAAAGTGACGTATGAGAAAGTGTTGTTACCAAACGTCATGTTCCAAGAAAACGATGTCGAACCCACCGGCATACTGTGTGCAGGTGTTCCTTGAATCCCCGCTCCAAATAAACTAGTGTGTGTAGGTTGCCCGACGGACTGCTAATGCAGACCACCAAGCAAAGGGGACGAAGGAGGAATATGACCTCATGCGTAAGGAAAAGTGTTAAAAGGGATAGGAGTGCCCCCAAGTTGACCTTGCAGAGGAGCGTTAGAGCTCCCTGCCCCCAGACCCAAATTCTGTAAAGTGGAGTAGGTTAGTGAAGGACTTGTACCCGAACTAGGCATACCGTATGAGAACGGAGGGCCTGTCGCACTAGGTGTGAAGGGGGTTGTGGAAGCCGCCATAGATGGGTTCGGTCCACTGTTCGACGTAGTTGCAGTCGAGACCATGGTGGCTCGGACCGACAATGGTAGATTAGGAGATGACTCTCCTGTGGTAGCAACGGTGGTGGGAATTGAAGAATTCCCAAAAGAAGTAACAACTTTTGTTTCCATAGCTGTGTGAGGCACTATCTGGCGTTCGTGAAATTGGATTTGTACAATAAACGGTGCCAAGATATCAGTGTTTGGGGTTTCAATCAAGCCAAGAGAGACTGCTTCAAGGTTCAAAACAGTTGATTCCTCTGGGAGTTGTTCGGGCACAAAGGTTTGTAACCTGGTCGCTTCAAAAGACCCTTGTTGGTTTAGCTTCCGCCTTAATGGTGGCGGGGGTGGCTCCAGTGTAACCGGTGGCAGGCCAAGAATCCTTCGTGACTGGAGGAGCTTAGGATCCTCCACTATGTGAGAAGATCCAAGAGATGCTAAGGTATTCTAAATGTTCAAAAGTAACACACACTAAAAATAATCCCCTAAGAGATAAGACAAGCAATCACTAAACTATTTGGAAGAACAGTTACAACAACCAACACTAGAGAAACTTACCGGTGCAAGTGAAACTCAAACACGGAAGAACCCTCCGGGTATACTTTGCAAAGTGTGGCCCGATGTCTATCCTAGGTACCGCGGTATACCCCCACAGTCACCTGTGTATGTCCCTAAAAATATTGGCAACTAGGTTGCCAGCATGCGAACAATCACCAGGCGAGTACAGTCAAAAGTCGGGTAGACCACAATGAGCAGGGTATCAAGCCCGAAACCTATCAAGGGTATCGAGATAAAATGGTCTGGAAGACAACTGAGGACCTTGAACGGATTTGAGACCCACGAAGCTCCATGGAAAATGCAAACGACAGAATTCCGAAACAAGCCCTCGATATGTGTTCTCCAATATGATTGGTCCGGCTTTGGAGTGGTTATCTCCGCTACCTTTCCGCACGCGACCTCGTGTTTATCCCCTGTGTTAGAGGGGGGTCCCAGATAACTTCCACGAAACTAGACTTAGACACTCCCTATCTCAGACTCTAATGTTTGGTTTTGAATGGCCTTGAAGAGTTTCCTCTCCAACCTAATCCAAGGCCCTAGTCCTAAACTAGTTTGTGAACCCTACAAACATAAAAGTCTAGTAGATTTTACAATTAGCGTTGTTTTTATGGATTTAGCTTACGTCAATGGGTATGAGGGTGAAACTGATGATGTGTAAATATGAAAGAAAAAATGAATGAAAAAGATGGAAACAAAAAACTTTTACTAAATGCAAAATTTCAACAACTTTTCACAAAGAAAGATTTTATTTATTTATTTATTTTTATTTTTTCTAATATTTTATACAACAAACTTAAAGGAATTTCGCTCGACTACGAGCTACTTATGATCTAAGTGAACTGCAAAAACTTACGAAACAACAGACTTTTCCCTAGATAATGATGCAGAAACACACCTTTCAACCAAAGAAGAAAATGAAAAGAGATTTTTTATTTATTTATTTAAGTGCTAGTAAAGCAAAAGAGGGAAAATACCGACAAGTAAAAAAACCAAGAAAAACAAATTCCGGATTAAAGCACATATCGCAAAGAATCAGAGTAAATAATCACACAATGGCAATTAAAAAACAAAGACTCTCACGCTTGTCTAAAAACCATAAAACAATTTTTTTTTTTTTTTTTTTTATATATATTTTTCTATTAACTTTTATCTGAGAAAAAGTAGGCTAAGTGTAAGATGACTTAACCTACTAACTGTTCAAACCTAGACTCAAACACCTAAGAGGAATACTTCTTATCAAAGGAGGGGATGACTGCCCCACCCTGAACAAAAAGTAGCCTGTCCAAGCACGCGACTGTCACTAAAACAGCACGCATGCAAACGTGTGTTGAACAGAGACAGAAAGTGTGTACACACGGGCTGACCTTGTACAGGCCACGTGTATATCTAAATTCTAAGGAAAAATATGAAAACAGGCAGTCCAGACCAGGAAGAGGCCTCTAGTATTGATAACCAGGGTCCCTTGAAGGCTTGGATGCTCTTTCTAACAGAAAAGACAAATAATGAAAGGAATAATAAGGCGAAAAAAGGCAATATGAGATAGAACTGTGAACCAGCAAGACTCAGAAAGGATTCCAGAAAACCCCCTGAGAATGTGAAATTCTGACAAGGAAGAGGAGGACTGCCTTTGAGGTTCTCTGAACTCCTACATGCTACTGCTATCTCTACAGCTAGAATTCACACATGGGCTGTCAGAGGATAGGGCGCAGGTACATGTGTGTAGGCCTTCTACAGGCCGTGTGTACCTCTGTGTGTCCCGAAAACTACAGCCAAGCAAAATGTCAAGGAAAAATGGTATGGAAAACTAGACTCCCTTCTTAGATCAGACCTTACAGAAAATGACAGTCAAAGAAAAACATAAAACCTAATCTTTAAACTACCCAAAAACTTAAACAAATCTAGGAACCCTAAAGAGTATTCTCCCCAGTGGAGTCACCAATTCTGTTGTTGGGAAAAACACCCTACGGACTAGCAAACTAGGGTCAGACTTGCATGCAGATTTTGACCGAATAGAAACTACTTCTTACCTACAACCCAATATTTAAACCCCTTTTTCATAGTAAATGCAAGGAAAATGACCACCTACCTTATTACCGAAGTTCAATGTAGATCCTCCACTGTGCTTGACTACTTGCTTGCGTTGCTCCTTCCACAGATGACCTGCACTCAAGACAAACAACAATTATGAATGCATGCTACTTCTATATTCAAGGGTTAGAAATCAAGCATAAATAAATCAAATAATAGACAATTCATGCATTGGGATGGGAAAAGTATTCTTTTTATTATTGAAAGTGAATCAACTTACAAAAGCTGAGACCGACCACCGCTCCTTGAACCTAATCCTGGGCTCCTCTTCTTCTGTCCTTCAACTGCTTTGCGTTAAATATCCTTTGGCATGAGGAAAGGCTAAAGGTTTGGGACAATGGATTACGTAAATGGGCAGAGTTTCTTCGCTATATTTTTTCCTCCTCCAAATGGTACCCCTACCCCTTCTTTTATAGGCTAGAAGGAGCTAGGGTTTTGGACGAA
>ML777954.1:469183-530872 GCA_009831015.1 Picea engelmannii
CAATGGATTACGTAAATGGGCAGAGTTTCTTCGCTATATTTTTTCCTCCTCCAAATGGTACCCCTACCCCTTCTTTTATAGGCTAGAAGGAGCTAGGGTTTTGGACGAACCCTTGGCCATGCATGGCCGGGAGTTTCAGTTAATTGACCCATATCTTTTTGTCCCATTGGCAACTTTCCTTTTTTCATGCTTTGTTAGGTACACGCGGGCTGTTGTGAGTCAGCCAGCATGTACACGCATGTAGTAATCAGTTAGGGCATGTGGGCCTTGACACAAGAGGATTTTCAAAGAGTTTTTCAGCAGATTTTTGGCAAAGAAGGGATATGAGTTGGCTTGATGCCAGGTAAGCATGTGTGGTGAAATTTAAGGTTATAACAGCTACATCATCCATAAACCATGTTTCAACAATACTACTAACACATGTCTCCAATCGTGTACCAAGTATGTACCAATCATGCATCAACTACTCATCAACTATGACTCATCAAGATGTACCAACATCATCAACTATACAGCTCATGTATGTGCCAACTCATCAACTACTTGTCTCAACCATGTACCCAACATGTACCTCAACCAAAATCCCTCATCAATTTCATCATCCAAATATGATTTGTAACTCTGTAATAGACCTGTTGTATATGATCACATACCTACAAACCTTCCTTAACTTTAACAACAAGAGACTATCATTTTCATCAAACTTTACTTTAGTCTCACATAACCAATTTTGCATTAGTCAAAAGCCTTAAACTGCAATAATAATAAATGTGTACCTGTAATGAATAAAGATCTGAAAATGGTACAAAATGTTCTTCAGTGTATTTTATGCAATTTCTCTAGATTTCACTAATTGGAACCTCTCAGAAAATGAGTTATAGCAAAAATGTCATACCTTGTTGAATTCTAGCTTATTCTAAAGAGTGAACTTGTAGAGCGTTCCCCACATAGAATATTTGTTGTATGGATCTGAAAATTGTACACAAAATATTATAGAATATACTCTAACCAATACATTTGTTCTTACTGAATTTGGATCTGTTAAGAAGACGTTATGTCATTTTTACCTGAAACACTTGTTTTAGACTAGTTTCAGGACTAGCCACAAACCCTATTTTCAATGGCGTGTAACTCCACAAATACAACGACCCACAAGTTGAAATTTGTATCACAGCGACTTGGAAATGTTTCCTCAATGGACTCCCAATTTTACGGTCTGAATCATTCTATAAAAAATGTTATTTTGAAAATGGTGAGATGACCTATAAATACCATACCTTAGAGAGCATCATCAAAATCATTTATCCTCCCTTGAATTTCGGCCTTATTTACTTCACCTTCCCTCTAAAATTAGCCTTAGATATCGTTTAGTTACCTCATTCACTTGTAGATATTCAATATGCTCAAGTGTGATTAAAAATGAGAGACCCTTGCCTTTTATTTATACTTTCATGTAGCTTACTCAAGGGGTTATCTTATAACCATCTTAACCCGCTTTCCTTATTTTAGGGCTAACCCATTTCTAACCACTTGTCCACTTAGTAATTTCTCCATTAACTTTATTATTTAAATAATTTATTTTGTATCCACTTTGACTTATAGTACACTCATCACTTCACTTTATTATTTAAATTACCTTCGAACCATCTTAACTCACTTTCCTTATTTTAGGGCTAACCCACTTCTAACCACTTGTCCACTTAGTAATTTCTCCATTAAATTTATTATTTAAATAATTTCTTTTGTATCCACTTTGACTTATATTATACTCATTACTTCACTTTATTATTTAAATAATTTCTTCTTTGCAACCACTTTGACTACTTTGACCTTTTGGGGCTTCTAGATGACTCATGAGGGTTATCCAACTTCACATGGCCATAACTGTCTAACCGTGAGGAGTTATGTGAAGTTCCACATTCCACAAGAAATGGAATGACATGTACTATCCATCCAGAATCGTATTACCTTCAAATATATTAAAAATTATACCAATATACATCAAAGAAACTTGGTTCCATTACCCAAACCTTTGTGCTATTGGAATTCGCTACTATAATTTATTCAAGGGTTGACATCAATGAAAACCAACTCAAATAATCAACAATATCACCCTTTGGCATTGATGGAAACACTCTGATGCAATACTGAAGTCATATCACTCATGCTCCCCTTGTGACCATCGCTCCCCCTGGAACCATCCCTCTGTGCTCTTTCTCCAAGAATTTACCTTTGAATATGATAAATCTCTCCCCCTTGCTCATCAATGGAAAATGTATCTTTCCATTTGGGGTTGTTCTCCCTAACTGAACTGTCATTGTGGATACTCCCCCTGACTGAACTCTTCCTGAAAATGATCCCCCAACCTGAACTATCCTGTTTATGGTGATTCATCATGTAAATCTAAGACATATAAGATAAACATTCAAAAGCATTCATTTTGGATTAGAAATGACTCTGAGTCTCTAGAGAAAATACTCAAAGGCTTCCCTTGGAATTGGTTTTGTAAATATATCTGCCACTTGTTATTTTGTTTCCACATATTCAACTCTGATGTTCTTCTCTGCAACCTGTTCCTGTAGAAATTGATACTTTATCGGAATGTGCTTCGTCTTGGAGTGCATCACTGAGTTCATTGAGATACTGATGGTGCTTGTATTATCTCAATAGATTGGAATTAGCTCATCATACTCAACCTGTATATCTGCCAAAGTTTGTTTCATCCATAGAACCTAAGTAAAAAATCATGCTGCTGTAATATACTCTGCTTCGGATGTAGATAAAGATATTGATGATTGTTTATTACTTAGCCAAGATACTAAACACTCACCCAAGTAGAAGGTTGATCCACTGGTGCTTCATCGTTCATCAATGCAACCTGCCCAATCTTCATTTGTGTAGGCAATAAGTGATAGATCCTTTCCTTTTGGATACCATAATCCAAACTCTTTTGTTCCTTTGAGATATCTAAAAATCCTCTTCACTTCTAATACATGTGATTCCTTTGGTGCTTCTTGAAATCGTGCCACTTGTCCAACTGCCTGCATTACATCTTTTCTGGATGTTGTCACATATAGTAAGCTACCAATCATTGACCTGTATTTCCTTTGGTCTGTAGAATTTGAATCATCATCTTTTCTCAACTTGCAACTGGTTTTCATAGGAGTGGTAACTGGTTTGCAATCTTCCATTCTGAACCTCTTTAACATTTCTCTGATATACTTAGTTTGAGAAATAAAATTTCCTTGGTTTCTTTGATGTATATGAAGACCCAGAAACAAGGATAGTTCTCCAAGTAATGACATTTCAAATTCATTATGCATATCCTTTGCAAATTTTTGGCTTAACTTGTCATCAGTACTTCCAAAAATAATATCATCAATATAAACTTCAATTAATAAAATTCCATATTGATTTACCTTGATGTAGAGGTTGATGTCTGCACTTCCTTTTCTGAACCCTACATGTTGTAGATATTTATCCAGTCTAGACTACCATGCTCTAGGAACCAATTGTTCAATGCATAATTCTTCTTCAAGTTACTTGTTCAGAAAAGTTGATTCCATGTCCATATCTGTCCATATTGTTCAAGACTCTACTACACAACTATCCATCATTTTGATTCATATGTCATTGTACTATCATGAAGTACTACTATTGTTGATTAATCTATCATATTGTACTTCTACTAACTGAATGCACTGAATCTGTCTACTCAAATTCTGCAATTTGTTCGAAGGATGGTTCTCTGGTCTGTCTCAGCTATCACATAGATTCCCCCTGTCTAATATTGATATTACTTGGGAGTCTCTAACTTGGATGGATTAGAACAATTCCTACTCTGATGTGTATTCATCATCATCTTCATTGGTAGAGTCATCATCTCTATGAGCTCTTACTTCTTTCTTTATGTCTGTGGATTCATCTTTCACTACAATTCTTGAAAGTAAAATCTCTTAACCTGTTCCTTATTTTCCTGTCCTTATTTTCTTTTAGATATTTTCCAAACCTTTCTGTATTTGACATCTTTCATTTTTTCTGTAGAATTTTCTTCATCTTGTTTTATTTCCAATCTTATGATCTCTGGAACCTGGTCTTTTTTCACCTGTTCTTCGTGTTTTCTTATCCATACTTTCTTATATCTGATATCAATGTTCTCTTTCATAGAAGTATCTTTCATGTTTCTAAAATCACTAGCTATGTGTCCATAGTTATGACATTTGTAAATTTCAAAGTTAAGTGGGGTCACATAGGCATTTATTGCTTGAACATTTCTTTTATAATCCCTGCAATCTGTAAACTTATGTCTAAAATTCGTACAATAAAAACAATGACCATAAAATAAATTTGCATACTTGGGAGTGAATGATCTTCTTTGTGGTGTAGTCCTTCTGAATTTATGCCTTGACTGGTCATGATCATTATTGAAGCTCCTTTGCGGCTTGAACATGAATGATCTTCTTGAAGATGTGTCTTCAATAGTTTTCTTAGATTTTGGTTGATCATGATTTCTTCCTTTGAGTACTTCTGCATAAATATTTCTATTTTCTTTATTCCTTTTTTCTAGCAACCTTGAGTGCTTCTCTTCATTCTCTTTAACTGATGTGGATGTTTCTATCTCTTCAACGTTCTTGTTGATCTTGACGGTTATACTTCTCAATGTGACAACTTCTTCTTCAAGCTTCTCAACCTCTTCTTCTTTCTTCATTATCTGAGACTTCGTGACTTCTTCTGTTCTTTTCACTTCTTCAAGCTAGATTTTTAATGTGATTATTTCTTCTTCAAGTCCTTTCTCTTCTTGACCAAACTCCACCTCAAGCTGGTTTAGATCGTTAGTATTTTCCTTAAGATGATCTGTCAATATCTTCTCTCTCATTTTTGCTTCTTCCTTCTATGTTTCTATGTTGGCTTCCAAATAATTCTTTTGATATTCAATATTTTCTTCAACATTTCTAGTTTCTTCTAACTGAGTTCTTAAGTTCTCAATGACCTATTGGGATTCTTAAAAAATGTGAACACTTTCCTTTTGTTTCATCAATTCTTTCTTGAGTGACTTGTTTTCTTCTCTTAGTTCATCTAAAGCACTAATCAATTCTACTTCATAATTGTCTTCATTTTCAATTAGTTTTTTTGTCTCATTTCCTTCATAGGCATTCTATTTCAAGATGTATCTATTTTTCACAATTAAACAAAAACAACATACCTCTAGTGATTATGTACTCTTCATCTTCTGAATCTATTTGACATGGTGAACATAATTCTTGTTGACCTGTATCTGCATCTTCTGTGGCATTTTCATAATCTTTGATGGATGAAGAATATATGTCATTTAAATTATCCCAAAGTTCTTTGGCTGATGAACATTTACCAGCCTTTTCTCTTACCGGATTAGGTAATCCTTCCTAGATTAAATCCATTGCTATTTTTATTCTTCTTCTTCAATTCCTTCTTGGCTGCATTCTTTTCCCTTTTTTAACTCTCATATCCTGTAACGACTGATAGCCAAATATAATTCCCTTGTGCCTGTAAAAATACTTTCGTCCTTCTACTCCACATCTCATACTTTAAACCATTCTAACCATTGAACAAAGGTACTCCATTCTCAGAATAATCCATGACCTCCTTCCAGTCATTAAATTGTTTCTTGAAGGAACCTGCTCTGATACCAATTGTTGTATTACTGAGAGGGGGGGTGAATCAGTAATAGAGAAATACAATATTTTTTAACCACAGAATGCAAGTGTTATATCAATGCATCATTATCATCCAATATTTGCAGAGTAAATAAACAATGAACAAATGATAAATCATACACAGTACACCATTTTTTTTTTATGGAAACTCAAAGCGGGATAAAACCACACAATGTTTTTTATTATATGTCTTTAAGAATTGCATTCATTGGAAGAACCAACTTCCTTTGTTTTCCATCTACAACTGGAAGGAGGCTCAAACCCCCTAGTTTCTCAAGCTACAACTTGAGGGAAGATACAAGTCCTCAATTCTCTAGCTACAACCAGAAGGAGGCTACAACCCCTTTTGTTCTTCGACTACAACCGGAAGGTGGATACAACCACCTGTCCTTGCCCAATCCAACTTCCTTGATGTAGAAGTAGAATGATGGAACCACTGTCACACTATCACTATGAGATATACTGTTGTAAACCTATACCAATCAACCTATACCAAACAACCTATAAAAACCTGTACCAATAACCTATTCCAACATGTACCATAAATCAACCTGTACCTCAACTTGTACCATAAACAAGTGCATCAACTCTGCACCAAACCTATACAAATAACCTATCACAATAACATGTCCAAACAACCTATCACAACAACATGTCTCATCAATATTATCAATCAAATCAGATATACTCACCAAGATCAATCATCAAGACAACTCTCAACCATATGCACATTATCACCAAGATGTACGTCAACCAAGCATAACACAACAACTCATAATCATCACCGAGGTCAATATGTGCTTATAATAATATACCAAGACAAGTATGCTACATCATCCATAAACCATGTGTCAACAATACTACTAACAAGTGCCTCCAACCATGTACCAAGTATGTACCAATCATGCATCAACTACTCATCAACTATGACTCATCAATATGTACCAACATCACCAACTATACACCTCATGTATGTGTCAACTCATCAACTACTTGTCTCAACCATGTACCCAACATGTACCTCAACCCCAATTCCTCATCATTTTCATCATCCAAATATAATTTTCAATGCTATAACATACATGGTGTATATGATCACATACAAGCAAACCTTCCTTAACTTTAACAACAAGAGACTAACATTTTCATCAAACTTTACTTTAGTCTCACATGACTAATTTTGGATTAGTCAAAAACCGTAACTTGCAATAATCATAACTATGTAACTGTAATGAATAAAGATCTGAAAATTGTATAGAATGTTGTTCAGTGTATTTTATGAAATTCCTCCAGATTTCACTACTTGGAACCTCTCAGAAAAAGAGTTATATCAAAAGTGGCATACCTTGTTGAATTATGGCTTATTCTAAAGAGAGAACTTGTAGAGTGTGCCCCACACAAAATATTTGTTGTATGGATATAAAAATTGTACACATAATACTATAGATGGTACTCTAACCAATACATTTTTTCTTACTGAATTTGGATCTGTTATGAATACGTTATGACGTTTTTACCCAAAACACATGTTTTAGAATAGTTTCAAGACTAGCCACAAACCCTAATTTCCACGGCGTGTAACTCCAAAAATACAATGACCCACAAGATTAAATTTATATCACATCTACTTGGATATGTTTCTTCAATGTCCACCCAATTTCACGATCTGAATCATTCTATAAAAAATGTTATTGCGAAAATGGTGAGATGACCTGTAAATAACATACCTTAGAAAGCATCATCAAAAGAATTTATCCTCCCTTGAATTTCAGCCTTCTTCGCTCTGAAATTCAACTTATATATCCTTTGGTTACCTTAGTCACTTGTATATATTCAATATTCTCAAGTGTGATTAAAAATGAGAGACTTTTGCCTCTTATTTATACTTTCATGTAGCTTCCTCAAGGGGTTACCTTCTAACGATCTTAACCCACTTTCCTTATTTTAGGGCTAACCCACTTCTAGCCACTTTTCCACTTAGCAATTTATACATTAAATTTATTATTTAAATAATTTATTTTGTATCCACTTTGACTTATAGTACACTCATCACTTCACTTTATTATTTAAATTACCTTCTAAACATCTTAACCCGCTTTCCTTAGTTTAGGGCTAACCCACTTCTAACCACTTGTCCAATTAGTAATTTCTCCATTAACTTTATTATTTAAATAATTTATTTTGTATCCACTTTGACTTATAGTACACTCATCACTTCACTTTATTATTCAAATAATTTCTTCTTTGCAACCACTTTGACTACTTTGACCTTTTGGGGCTTCTAGATGATTCATGAGGGTTCTCCAACTTCACATGGTCGTAACTCTCCAACTGTGAGGAGTTCTGTGATGTTCCACATACCACTGGAAATGGCATGACATTTACTATCCATACATAATAGTATTACCTTCAAATATATTAAAACTCATACCATTATACATAAAACAAACTTGGGTCAATTACCCAAACCTTTGTGCTACCGAAATTCTCTACCAGAATTTCTTCAAGGGTTGACATCAATGAAAACCAACCCAAATAATCAACAAGGTTTGCATGCCAAGTCATGAGATCCATGATCCTTTACCTTCCATATACTGGAAATTATCTAACTCAACTCTTAAATTCGATTTTAGGGCTATAAATTTATCCATATACAAGCCTTGAAAATATTCATCATTTGAGAGAAAATACACTCTAGAAATATTTCACCTTATATTGATTATGCATCCCTTTGTCCTTGAAAGTATGAAATTATTGTGTGTTCATCCCCCAAGCTCTTCCTATCTTGAGAAGGAGAAACTCAATTACTCCTACTACTTGTGAGCTTTCCTTTGTGGAGGATTGAAGTGGTGAAGGCCCAAGTGGAGGGACTTAGTTTCTTGGTTCTGATATGTTTCATTACAGAATTTTGTCACCTATGTACTTTTGCTAATTACATTTATAGAAATACTCTTTTCTCATCCAATTATATGTCGCAAATATTTTTATTAGTTTCCATGGTCATATTTGTTATACATGTTAATGGATTATTCTAGTTATATTCTAACATTTTATATAATTTCCATATGCTTGTGTATCTTGGATGTTTAGGAAAATTTGCAGGTATCAAGCTTTGGATCGTGACTCAACCATGATCTTCTTCAGATGTCTGAGTGAGGTAGGATTCTATCTGTAATGTTCCTGACTTGGCTAGTCTAGGAAACGTTGCTAATGTGTGTGTAGGATCAAAGGTTTACAACATATAAATGATCATACAAATAATAAACATGACAAAGGACTGCAAAGTTTGTATTATGATATCTCTCTAGATTACAAAATGGCCGAATGCGGCTGAATAATTGACAATACTCGACTAGATCAACATACAAAGAATCTTAGTCAGAATACAAATAAACAACTAAAAGATAATACCCAAAATATGGGAGCACTATGGAATCAATGAATAATGATGGAAGACTTGGATGATCTTCCCGGTGACTAGGGTGTGTCTTTCAACACCAAAATCATCCAACTGGTGTCTTCCTCCTAGAATACATTGAACTATCTCTCCTGAGATGCACCTCTTCTCCTCAATGACAAGTCATAATCTGCATAATGATGAATTAGGTCGCTAACCCTTCCTTTATAGCTTTCCAAAACCCTAAATCATGTTGAAACCCTAAATCACTGCTAAAACACTAATTCACTGTTGACTTCTATTTTTAGCTCATAATGACTTAAAAGCATTGTTAACCCTTGTTAGCTCAATGTCACTTTCTGAATATAACACCTGTGACTAGAGTGACCTCTAGTAATCCTGTTTACCCCTCTTTGGCCCTGGATATAGTCTAATGGGGTGGTTTAGACCATTAAGCCTCCTTTTCTGGAGCTCCTATTTGGAAAGGGACATTACAGTCCTCCCTTCCCAAAATTGCTTGTCCTCAAGCAATACCAGTCATGGGTGCTGCAACACCTACTCGCTCTCCCAAGTAGTGTCCTCTACTGGAATCCCTCTCCATCTGATCAAACACTCTCTGATGATCTTGCTCCTTTGATGTGTTAATGAATTGTCCCACTGCCTTTTTGAGGCAAGACACGTGGAACACGTTATTAATCTTGCTCCCCTCTGGAAGCTCTAGCTCATAAGCAACCTCGCCTGCTCGACACATGATCCTATAAGGACCATAAATCTGGGCTTGAGCTTCTCGGCTCCACTCTTCTTCAGAGATGACTGTCTATAGGGTTGGAGTCTCAAGAAAACCAAATCTCCAACCTCAAAGCTACGCTCTATCCTATGCCTGTCCACGCTTATCTTCTGTCATTTTTGCACCGTCTGCAGGTTCTCTTTCAACAATTTGAGAATCTCTTGACTCTCTATGATCCAATCCTTGGCCTTGGGAGCTTTACTCTCCCCGAAGACCAAGTCTACCAAAGTGGGAGAATCATATCCATACAATGCTTGGAAGGGTGTCATACCAATGGACATGTGGAAGGTGGTTTTGTAAAAATGTTCCCCCAAATGTAACCACTTTACCCACATTCTTTGTTGTCCTCCTACATAGTTCCTCAAATACCCTTCAACCCACTTGTTGACAATCTCAGTCTGCCCATTTGTCTGAGGGTGATAGCTAGTGCTAGGTGTCAACTCTGTCCCCACCAACTGAAACAACTCTCTCCAAAATGTCCCTATGAACCGACTGTCTCTGTCACTAACGATGTTCTTCGACAACCCATGAAGTCTAAAGACCTCCCTGAAGAAAAGTTGTGCTCTATCCTATGCCTGTCCGTGCTTATATTCTTTCAGTTTTTCACTGTCTGCAGGTTCTCTTTCAACAATTTGAGAATCTCTTGACTCTCTATGATCCAATCCTTGGCCTTGGGAGCTTTACTCTCCCCGAAGACCAAGTCTACCAAAGTGGGAGCATCATATCCATACAATTCTCGGAAGGGTGTCATACCAATGGACATGTGGAAGGTGGTGTTGTAGAAATGTTCCCCTAAATGTAACCACTTTACCCACATTCTCTGTTGTTCTCCTACATAGTTCCTCAAATACCCTTCAACCCACTTGTTGACAATCTCAGTCTGCCCATCTGTCTAAGGGTGATAGCTGGTGCTAGGTGTCAACTATGTCCCCACCAACTAAAACAACTCTCTCCAAAATGTCCCTATGAACCGACTGTCTCTGTCACTAACGATGTTCTTCGACAACCCATGAAGTCTAAAGACCTCCCTAAAGAAAAGATCGGCTACCTGAACTGCACTGTACTCTATCGGTATGGCGTAGAAGTGAGAAAACTTGGTCAATCTGTTGACCACTACATAGATACAGTCCTTACCCTGGACCTTGGGTAGACCGGTGATGAAGTCCATAGATATACTCTCCCATTTCTTCTCTGGAATGGGGAGTGGCTGAAGTAGCCCTGCTGGAATGGCATGCTCTAACTTGTTTTGCTGGAAAGACACACACTCATTGACGTGTCTCATAACATCTTGTTTGAGGCCTTCCATGAGAACCTCTCTCTGATCTATCTGTAGGTTTTGAAAAACCCCTGATGGCCTGATAGAGGTGAATCATGAACTGCGATGAGGATTTTCTTCTTAAGCCCTAAATCTGGCACCAAGTAAAATCTATCCTTGTAAAATATGACATCGTCAATGACCCTATACCGGTCATCCTGTATCTGCCCATCCATCACCTCACAAGCAAACTTGTTCTTGGAATATTCCACTAACAAGTGGGATTTCCAATCTACTGAAATCTCCATCAAATAACATGTTGTAGGTCTCCTCGATAGTGCATCGGCCACACTGTTCTTATTCCCCTTGAAATACTCTATGTCAAATTCGAATGCTTGTACCTTCATCACCCATTTCTGTTGGCGCTCACTGAGGTCCTTCTACTCAAGGAAATACTTCAAACTGTTGTGATCGGTCTTGACCATGAATTTGTTGCCCACCAAATATTGTCTGAACTTGGTCAAGGCATGCATGATTGCCAACATTTCCTTATCATAAATGGAGTACAACCTCTCAAGTTGACTAAGCTTCCAACTCTCAAATACAATGGGGTGTCCTCCCTGCATCAAAACTGCACCGATCCCTTCGTCGGATGCATCACACTCTAGTACAAATGGCAGGGTGAAGTCCGGTAGTGACAACACTGGACAAGTGCCCATGACTTCCTTCATGTGATCAAAGGCTTCCTGTGATTTCTCAATCCATATGAAGTCCCCATGCTTGGTAAGATCTGCCAGCAGTGCTCCAAGATGAGAAAAACCCTGGACGAACCACCTGTAATAGTTGCATAGCCCAAAGAAGCTCCTCAATTCTGTCACATTCTTAGGCGTCGTCCAATCCATAATGGCCCTGATATTCTCTTGGTGCACTTGTACGCCCTGTGCACTGATTATGTGGCCTAAGAAAAGCAGCTCTGTCATACCGAACTCGCAGTTGGACTCTTTGGCATATAATGATTGTACCTCCATGATGCTCAATACCTCATCCAGGTGCCTCATATGCTCTTGCCATGACCGGCTATAGATCAAGATGTCGTCGAAGAAAACCAAGACTGATTTCCTTAGCTGATCCCTGAATATATGGTTCATGCAAGACTGGAATGTAGTGGGTGCATTGGTTAGCCCAAATGGCATAACCAGAAACTCAAAGTGTCCAAAATGACATCGAAATGTCATCTTTTCTATGTCCTGCTCTCGGGTGCTGATCTGGTGATATCCAAAGCATAGATCAATTTTTGAGAAGAAAACTGCCCCATGCAATTGATCCATCAACTCGTCAATGCGTGGGATAGGGTACCAGTTTTTGATGGTTTTCTTGTTCAAGGCTCGGTAATCAATGCACATCCCCATGGTGCCATCCTTCTTTAGAACTAAGACAACTGAAGAAGCAAATGGGTTGTTGCTCAGTCTAATGTGTCCCATCACCAAAAATTCCTTGATTGCCTTCTCTATCTCATCCTTGAACCTCCTAGGATGATGATAGGGGGGGGTGATCATAGGTTTTTCCCCCTCCTCTAACTCAATGGTGTGCTCAAACCCCCTGTCAGTTGGTCTCCCTGGTGGGATTGCCTCAAAGACCTGCTGATGTCATCCCAATAAATTCTTTATCTCTGTGTGGTATTGTTGTCGATCTTTTGAATCCTTCTGAGTAGTGATCAAGCATTTTGTGGCATATTCTACCTCCCCATGTCTGAATATCCTCTCCATCCTCTTGGCTGAAACTGTCCTAGGTGATCCTATCAACATACCTCTTAGAACAACCTTCTTCCCATCCTGATCTTTGAATCCCATTTCCAAGGTTTGGTAGTTGGTAGTGATTTTTCCCAAGGTAATCATCCACTAAACTCCTAACACCACATCTGTGTCCAATAGGTCAACCACATAAAATGTGTCTCTCATTGTGTAGTTGCCTAACTTTATCTCTAATTTTGGAATTCTGTCTAGACACTCCACTATGTGGCCATCTGCTACTGCAACATCAAACCCCTCAAACTCCTCTGTCTGAAGTGCCCATCTTGATACTAGTGAGGCATCGATGAAGTTTTGGGTGGCCCCACCATCTATCATGGAGATTTCCCATTGCCCCTGAATAATCCCTCTGATATGGAGGGTATCATACTTGGGAACACCAGAAAGGGTCACTATGACTCCTCCCTTTGTTGGTTTCCTCTTGTTAGCCTGCTCTGGCAGTTGTGGGACTACTAGAGGATGGGCCCCTGCCGGTTTCGATGGTCTGTGGGGAAGATGCTCCTCTGCTGGTGTTGACTCCTCTTCTAAAATAGTGGATCCACTGTCCTGCTCCTTCTTCTCACTGTCCAAGCTGTCTTCTTCTACCTCAATATAATGAATCTCTCCCTTGCCCATGCACTTGTGGCCTGGGACCCAAGGATCTCTGCAGCTGAAGCAAAGCTTCTTCCTCATAATCTCTCACCTAGTATCATCATCCAACTTCTCCTTTCCCTTCCATTCTCTCTGGAATGGCTTCCTGTCTTGATCCCTCTAGGGCACAAATGGTTTGGAGAAATTTTTAGTCTTTGGCACTGAGTCTACCAGATCTCGAGTGTGAAGGATGGCATCCTGCAAAGTGGGAGGTTTGTATGCCTTCACCCATCCTCTCAAAGGATCTTTGAGTCCTTCTGTGAATAGCATGATCAACCTAGGTTATGATATATCTATCACTGCCATGACTACCCATTGAAACTCTGTGATGAACACCTCTGCTATGCCAATTTGTCTCAATTGAGCTAGATCCCTGAAGTGTATCTCGGGATCCTTCCTGTCAAACCTATCCATGAGCCTATCTGTAAACTCCCTATAGGAGGTGATGTGACTGTGACCCAATGTCACTAGTCCATGATACCACCACTTGTGTGCCTCATCCTCCAAGTGTAAGGTCACGAAACTGGTGGCCTTTGTCTCGATCATCTGGTTGAGCTTGTAATACATGTCTAGCTTCTATACCCAAGCTCTGGCGATGTATTTGGATGATTCGTCAAAAGAAGGGATGGTGAGTTTCCAAACTTTTCGGATGAAATAGAGGTTATGCCCCTGCTGCTGTTGTGGTCCTCCCCTCTACGGCTCTCTCGGGCGGTTCCTGAGTCTGAGTCCACAGTACTCGACTAAGGTCATGTTTTGATGGAAGTCATGAACCAATGTTGTGTACTCCCTCCTATACTTTGCAATGTCATCAACATGAGTGGGTGGCCTATGTGCTATTGGTGGTGGTTCTACTACTAGGGATGCTCTCTAGAAATTGAGAAACACGGATCTGGGAATCCTACTCATAGAGGTGTATGTGTTAGAGGGTGACTGGGGTCTACTGCCTGCTCCCGAGTTCACCTGTGCTGCATGCAAGACTTGTGTATCTAGGGTGCCCACTCTAGCCAATCTATCAACCACCTGTGCCAGGGACTGAGACATGGTCCATTGACTAGCTAACATACCATTGATAACCTGCATGAAAGCTGCCTCTAGATTTATGGGGGCCTTGCCACTTCCCTTTGGTCACTCATATCTGTCTCATAGCATCCTCTCTGCCTCGCGCTCAACCTCACGCTCTACCCTTCTCTCTGCTTCTCTGTGTGCCTCTTCCTCTTCCTCTGAGATAGGAGGAAAAGGGGGAATATCAGGCCTATGCCTTCTTTCCTGATGCATGTTGTAAGTGACATATTCATCACCTACGTGTTCACGACCCTTTGGGTCTTCTGCTGCACTCATTGTCTTTAGTCACAGGCTGGTAGGACTAAAGCTCTGATACCACTGTAATGTTCCTGACTTGGTTAGTCTAGGAAACGTTGCTAATGTGTGTGTAGGATCAAAGGTTTACAACATATAAATGATCATACAAATAATAAACGCGACAAAGGACTGCAAAGTTTGTATTATGATATCTCTGTGGATTAAAAAATGGCCGAATGCGGCTGAATAACTGACAATACTAGACTAGATCAACATACAAAGGATCTTAGACGGAATACAAATAAGCAACTAAAAGATAATACCCGGAATATGGGAGCACTGCAGAATCAATGAATAATGATGGAAGGCCTGGATGATCTTCCTGGTGACTAGGGTGTGTCTTTCAACACCAAAATCAGCCAACTAGTGTCTTCCTCTTGGAATACACTGAACTATCTCTCCTGAGATGCACCTCTTCTCCTCAATGACAAGTCATAATCTTCATAATGATGAATTAGGTCGTTGACCCTTCCTTTATAGTTTTCCAAAACCCTAAATCATGCTGAAACCCTAAATCACTGCTAAAACCCTAATTCACTGTTGACTTCTATTTTTAGCTCATAATGACTTAAAATCATTGTTAACCCTTGTTAGCTCAATGTCACTTTCCGAATATAACACATGTGACTAGATTGACCTCTAGTAACCTTGTTTACCCCTCTTTGGCCCTGGCTATAGTCTAACGGGATGGTTTACACCATTAAGCCTCCTTTTCTAGAGCTCCTATTTGGAAAGGGACATTACACTATCCTTATTTTGTTATCATTTCTATTTATCTAGCATACTTGAAACTATAGTTTATTTTGGGTGTCATTCTTTCTATTTTGGTTTAACCCTAGCCATAAAGATATTCTCCTCATAACAGAATTGGTGAATCCACTAGAGATGATCTCCCTTTTGGGGTATTGGGTAATTTTTCTCCTTTATATCTCTTTGTTTTATTTAGTTTCTCTGTCGTCTGTTTCTCAACAACCTCTATTTTTCTTTGTATATAATTTTCTTGGCCTAACCCTTGCCCAGGTAGTGTCTTATTTGGCATACGTGGTTTTTCCCTTGACAATCGCTTACATATGTGTGTTGTCTATCTTTAGGGAGTGCACATATGCTTATGTTTCATGGACAATCGCGTACACTATTTTATAGGTCTTTTAGCTAGGTTTAGTGTTTGTTGGGTGAGTTTTATTGATTGCTGAGAAATCTTGGGTCCCTTTCCTGACTATTGAGTGCCTACAGAGTGATAGGAAGTTGCATCATTGGTGAATGTTTTGGGCGAACTCATTTCTTGTCATTTTTTTCATTTCTTGTCCTTGCATTATGGTCTTGGTAGTTGCTTCTTGGTGTCATTCTTGGATACTCTCATTTTTCTTGCATCAGGGTCTTCCTGAGAGGTTGTTTATTTAGTCCTTCCATTTTCGTTTCATTATATTGAAAATAAAAATAAAAAATTCTTTTTCGAATTTTATTTATAGCATTTGCACTTTTTATGCATTACATTAGTTTTGGCATGTTAGGATATATTTTACTTCATTGAAATTGAAGATATTTCATCCTTAGAATAACATTTAGAAGCATACCATTTCTTTGAAAATCAAGATTAGTACTTAGAAATGTTTTTACATTTGCTTCTTATTTTATATATGTTGAGTCATAATACCATCAGTTTCACGATCACAAATCTTGAGTAAGAAGAAGCCACTAAAATTAATGTTGAATAATCAAAATTGATTAGAAATGATTTTATTTTTTAGGGTACACAAACAAGTGTAGAACCTTGGGCCTTGGAATAGGATTTTGTGAGTAAACTTCTCCAAGGCTATAAAACTCAGCGTATGTGTTTGACCAGGAAGTGGTGAAACACATTGTGTAATTGGTGTCCTCGGAAGGCTCCAAACACACTGGAGTTAAGTACGAGGTCATGTGAAGTTGGTTGTAGAGAGTTGGTAACGTACCCTCTTGATACATACAACAAGGATGAGAAAAAACAATATAACTATTAATTCTAGGTAGTAAAAAGTAACTTGAATTTCATGCTACTATTTTTTTTTTTTTTTAAGTAAAAGATTCATCATCACCTACACAAAATACCAACTATATCATGTAATATACAAGGGCCAGACATTGATCCCAAGGGTTTATAAATTAGTAACACAAAGGGTGTAAACATTATGTCTACTTACTTGGGGTTTGCGCAACTTGTGCAAAATTTAATTTTACCATAGCACAAGTTGTAAATTATTCTACTAAAATCATTAATGTAATCATAAATCCATCCGTGTTCTAAATCATTAAATATAATAATAATTAACATAATTCAATTTATGTAGTTATTAATTTCGATCGATAATATATTTAATAATTACTAGATATTAATAATATAAATCACTAATACCTATTTCTTAATATATAGATTATTGATATAAAATTTCTAATATAAAAATAAATAATTCAATTCTCTTTCTATTTCTTATGTGATTAGAAATTTTATACTGTAATTTATTATATACATATATCTGTATATGAAAATTATGTTTACTCTAATCAAGTAAATGCTATTAATCCTATTCTCCAAGGAAAGAGAACTAATCCAAAATTTCTTGGAGAATAGATAAAATAGAATTAAAATCAATGATGAGTATCATTCAAAGGAGAAAGGAAAACATTATTGATGGTGAGGACTCAAAAATGTTAAATTAAAAATTGTGATTATCACTGGGAACAAACCCTAGATAGTTCAAACTAAATAATATGTGTTTAATATCAGTGTTGAAAAAAAAATGACTCTTCGTCAATCAAGTTAACTTCCACTAAAACAAATAGATCTCATGCCATAATTTGAAAGTAAATGTCGAACGATCAGTTATTTTCACATTTAACGTGAAACAAACCTTCAAGAGAACCTCTGAGCCAATGGAAGAAACCCAACATTGTTATAGCAATGTTTTCCTCACCCTATGCAATCCTGCACATAGGGCCTTTTTCCATTTCCCTATGCAGAATTTTCATCCCTTTTTTCAAATCCTAGAGCTAAAAATACATTTTTTCCACATGTATGCACCTTGCCTATTATACAACATGTGTATATGCAAGAGGCACCACTACAACCCACGTGCATCAGGATTTATGCTCAAAAATGAAAAATGGTGTCAGGTTTCCATGTCACAAAAGGAGATCTATGATCCTTGGCCTTCCATATATTGGAAACATTCTGACTCAGCCATTCAGTTCCATTTGAAGGCTATAAATGGGCCAATTCTGAGCTATGGAAAAGAGGAGAAATAATTCAACTTTGAGAGAAACGTTACTCCGGAGAAATTATTCACTTCATATTGAGTCTGCATCCCTTTGTCCTTTAAGTTTGAACACAGTTTTTAACCCCCAAGTTCTTCCCTTATTGATTGGGAACTTCATTGTCTCTCTTTTGTGAGCTTGCCTTTGGTGGAGGGATAAAGTGGTGGAGGCCTAGTTGGAAGGAACTTAGTTTCTCGGTTCCGAATTGTGCCGACACAGAAGTCTGTAACTTTTTCACTTTTGTTGATCATATATTAAAAGAAATACTATTTTCCCGTCCAATTGATATCTTGCAAATATTTGAATTATTATTCCATGGGCATATTTGTTATGTATATTAATGTATTATTCTATTGAATGTGATAAAATCATATATTATCACCATATTATTTCTTTGCTTGGTTGTTGAGTATTAGTTGTAGGTATATTTCTTTGGGTCAAGTGCTCAACAGTGGACTTCATATAACGTCTAGATGAGGTAGGCCTTTTATCTTGTCTTGCTAACATATTTGTTTATATAGAATACTTGAGAATATAGTTGATTTATGCAGTCATTTATGTTTGTTGTTGTTTACCCTAGCCATAGAGAAATATTCCTCGTAACAGGATTGGCGGCCATACTGGGGATTGAATAATCTCTCTTAGGGTTTGGAGTGTTTTTCTCCTTGGATTTCTCTCGTTCCTATTGCGTTTCTTTTCATATCATTGCTTGACAGCCTTTGTCACTCTGGGTCTGAGTGTTTCAACCTTCTCCTTTGCCTAGCTGTGTTTTTTGAAACATATACGCAGGTTTTTGCTTGACGGTCGCATATATACGTGTGTTTTCCTTCTGCAAGCTGCGTACATACACATTGTTTTCTTGAACAATCTCGTACATCAACCTATTTTGCTTGTTGACTAGGTTTGGTGGTTGCTGAGTAGGTTTTGATGATTTTTGAGTCTTCTTGGGTCTCTGTAGTGTCTATTAAGTGTCTGTGGGATGACAAGAAACATGTATTTGGTTGAATTTCTGGGCGGAATATTTCTCATCACCTTTTCATTTTGATTGTCCATGTAAATTGGGCTGGGTATTTTTCTCCTTGGTATCCTACTTGTGTTTTCTCTTTATATACACAATAGATTTTTTATATATCATGTTGTTGTTCAGTCCATGCATTTTCATTTTTCTTATATTGAAAATACAAAAATATTAGGCAGTTTTCATTTCTTGGCATTTTCATCTTTTGAGACTTTGCATTATTTTAGTGCATGTAAAGAAAGATTGCATTTGTTACTTCCGAACTGCAAAGTTGAATTTGGAAATTTCTTTTTTTTAAGAAGCATATCATTCATTGAAAATTGAAGTTAGGACTTTGCATTGTATTCATATTTACTTTACTTGTTGAGTCATAACATCATGAGTTTCACTAACATACCTTTTTAAGTAGTCACAACCACTAAAATTAACTCTATAATTTAAAATTGTTTAGTCACGATTTTATTTCCCAGGGTGCAAAAACTAGCTTAGGATTTAATGCCTTGGAATAGGATTTTCTGAGTAAAATTCTCCAAGGATATTAAATCAACATACGTGTCTGACAAAGGGAGTGGAGAAATCCATTGTATAATCGATAATATCAAGAAGCTCCACTTACACCAGAGTTAATAACGAGGTCATGCGAGTTTGGTTGAAGGGATATCCCCCCGATACCTTCTTAGCGTCAGAGATATTTCTGGGGATCTATTCGTATCTGGGGATATTTTTAGTACCCTTACCTCCATGAGAGGCAGTGCTTTCAAGGTTTCGGGCTTTGCTACCCTTCCCATATGGTGGAACTTACTTACGACTGCTCGCATGTGCATCGATTATACATTGGTTTCTTAGTTTCTTGACTTACATGACACATATGTTACTTGTAGGGGTTATTGTTTAGGTACCCTGGGTCATATAAGGGTCGGAAAACACACAACCTTTATGGAGGATTACCTCTTTGGGGGGATCTGACCGACTGGTTCTTAAGCCCACGAGGGTCCTTATAAATGATTTTGTTACCTCTGATCTTTATCAGGAAGTATCAATCCCCTCTTGGGCGAGACATACCTTCTTTACGAAGGGAGGCCCCTTTCAGCCACTTTACCCCATTTGTGTGCATATTGGTCATTTGATTTTTGGTGTGCTCTTTGATTACTAGTTGGCCCTAGGATTTTGTTTTTGTATCCTGATTCTTAAGTCATCGTGGAGTCGGACCAGTGTCCCCGTCGGTCCCGCCGATTGTTACAGTTACCACCAGATTTTGAGTCTTTTCCTTCTAAAAGGCATAGAGTTATTAGGTGTGGTACACACAACTCCACTATTCAGAATTGTGATTCTACAAGTATGAGTACTGAACCGAGTCTATAGAATAATGGGAGGCCTTCGACTCCCACACCTACTATAGTTAATGGCACCATTTTGAATCCTGCAACCAAAATGGTTGTGTTGATGGAGGAACCTATCATTACTATTTCCCATCCTATATTGAATGCTCAATATCTTGCCCCAAACCCATTTGGGTCTCTTGGCCACTCACTGGGCTATAATGTTAAGTCCATCCCTATGGCCTCTAGTCCTTTTTCCTATGGTATGTTGAATTTTACTTCACAGTTTTCAAACTCCATCCCGACTACTGGCCCTAATGCTAGCATTGGACTTGGGGGAACTACACCTCCATATACTCCATTCTTATTTGGTGGTTCTTAGATCCCTCAAATGACTCCTAATATGGGAGGCATGCCCTCTTTTAACCCCGGGTCTAATCCTCTTGCTTATGGGTGGAGAAACTAGCCTGGAGGACAAGCTTCTGCTCAAGTTCCATCATATACCCTTACCTCCTCAGTGTTGATTATGACCAACATGTTTGGCATGATGAATCCACCTCTATCCTCTGGATTCACACCTGGAGGAGGTCAGTTTCACACTTTGGGAAACCCCTAACCTGGAGCCACTCCGACTGGGGGAAATTTTTATAACCCACATTAGAAAATTCCTACTGGAATGATGCCCAACCAACCTTTTATGAATCATCCTAGAGGAGGGTCTTACAATCCCGAACAGGTCCATGGTTCTTACCAGAACCTTGGATGGGTTGTAGTTCCTCAAACACAATCTTTCTAGGGATCTTGGGGCTAGATGCGCAACCCCATCTCCCTTTTCTATCCATGCTTAATCTACCAAACTTGTCTAAGTTGATGAATGACCCTATGTGTCATGATCCTACATGGCCCCCCGTCCCCACCAAGATTCCTTCAAACATTTAAAAATTCAAAGGTAAGAATAGTGAGGATCCTGGTGATCACGTTACTACCTTTCACCTATGGTGCTCCTTGAATTCCCTTAATGAGAATTCCATTCAGTTAATATTATTTCAACACACCCTCATTGGGGTCACTGAGAAATGGTATATCAAGGTACCTAGGGGGGCATATGGGACCTTCAATTATATGGTGTTAGTCTTCCTTAACCACTTCCAATTGTCAGTTCGTTATGATGTTGGCCTAGAACTTATGTCTACTTTATGCCAGGACACAACCACTCATATCTAAGATCATATCCATGATTGGCGTAGATGGAAGATTTTGAATAATACCTCCATCCCCCCTACCTTTATTTTATAATGGTTCCTCAAGTCTTTACAGTCTCCTATCTCTAAGGATGTTGCTACATCCATGGCTACAACTAAGGAAGAAGCGATCTTCAAATCCTAGCAGTTAGATCTTACATACGCTCAGTCTGGGATTTTATACCACATTCTTCCGGATGCACCTAGGTCAACCTATGACCCTAGAAAAAAGCTCGAACATCATTCTGATGGCATTGTAGGCTCCACCAATGTAAAATCCATAGACTTGGTGACAAGCCATTTGAAAGAGTTGTCTCTAAACCAGTCTGTAGGAGGGGCAACTTCGTCTGTGTCTTCCAATCCCACTCTTTCAGTGGATGTGCATTATGTGAAATCATCAACCACCCCAATTGGTAACAAACAACCAGGTGGTAATAAGAAGAAAGTACGTAATAATAATCGTAAGGGTGGGAAAAATAATAATAAACCCAAGGACAATGGTAATAATGAGAAGACAAATAATAATGTTGGAGAGGGGAATAAAGAAAGGTGTAAGGTGAAATTTCCTTGTAATCTTTGTACAGATGATCATCTTACTCATTTATGACCCAAACTTGCGAACGTTGTGAGGCTCTTATCTTTACCGCCCACCGTGTTGATGAATCCTTTCCCACATAACCATCACATGGCCTCGAGCTCCTCAAATGATGGAAATGTGTTCGGTGGGAGTCAAAACCCATCGTTGCAAGATGGTGACCCTTTGTGTATCAATATGGTCGATGCTAAGGTTCATGTAGCCACTCGATTTTGAGATTATAGTTCTTCACAGGCTATACCTAGTATAGAATATCCTCCTCCTCCTCTGGAGATGAATTTACAGATCAAGAAACCAGAGCCACTGCCTCGTATTCCGAAAGAAGTACTCAAGCACTCTACTCACAATCCAATTTCTAGAGCCACCCATAATTACTCTATTTTTGAAGACCTGGGTCAAACCCCTTGTGTGATTTCAGCTCTAGAGGTAATCCAAACGTGTCCTTCATAGAGGAATTCCTTTCTATCTATGTTAGGAGATCTAGATCCCAGTGTCTCTAATGTTATCAAGTTTGACGTCACAAATGTGAAGCCTCACTTGTGTTACCATGTGGCAATAAAAATCCACGTGGGGTACTCAAAGTATACCATCAAATGTTTAGTTGTTGATGAAGGCCCTCCTACATGTGTGATGTCCCTGATCTGTTGGAAAACTCTCAGATCTCTGACTCTCTCTCAATCGTCGACCATGTTGACTACTTTTGATGGCCGTTCCTTCCACCCTCACAGTATTCTTCCTTCCTTTTCAGTCTAGTTAGGTGGGAAGACAATAGAGGTGGATGTTGAGGTTTTTGATGCACCTCTTGATTATAACTTGTTACTAGGACACAATTGGACCTATGTTATGATTGTCGTCGTATCATCTGTCTTCAACACTATTTTTTTTCCACTCGATGTGAATATCATGATGATCGACCAGTTATCCTTTGTGTATGCTAGCCTCAATGCATCTCTTGGACCATTGATCACCGTGGTCTAGAATTCTTAGCCGTAAACTGATAATATCAATGTCTAAATGTATTCATCCCTTATGGATACCTTCAAATTCATGGCACCGATTCACCATGTTTAATCCATGTCCAGTAGGCCCATTTCGTTAGAGAGGTCTGTTCCTTTCTGCACTTCCTATTTTAATGATCCTTGGAACCTGCCTTCCTCAACTTCATCTTGTGAAGGTTAGTTACATGCTAGAATGGCCATGCCACTATCAACAATGGAGATCGCGTATCAAGTTGTTCTTGACTCTTCCGTTTATTTCTATCCTATTATCTCATTGACAAATGAGGAGGATCCTGTTCTTAAGCCCATGTGGGCCACTTCGTTATATTGTTCACATGAGTGCCTCGATGAGACTTTTCCCTCATATGAATCTATCATCAAATCCATGAATGGTTCTGACAAACCTTGGGATGATATGCATCATCACTCTTGTTTTCTCCCAGAGATTGAAATAATCAAACAATATGACTTTTGATCTACTTTGAGTGAGATAGTTGATCACGTCATAGTTCCACTTGATACGCACAAAATTTATGTCGAAGGAAATATGGCGTGTATCTCTCCTACCATCATGATCGATATCTCTCGTACTCCTGGAAAGATTGAAAATGTACATATCGATGTGGATTGTTCGCCAGAAGAAATAATGATCTACACTAAACTCTTCAAGGAATTCTGAGATGTTTTTACTTGGTCATATGAAGAGATACCAGGAATCAACCCTCGTATTATCAAGCATGATATTATAACTTATATGGATGCTAAATCCATTCGAAAACATATTAGAGTTGTCAATCCCCAGAAGGCCCCTGATATTAAGGAAGAGGTAGAGAAACTATTTAATGATGGCTTTATCTACCCGGTTCCCTTGACTAAATGGGTATCCAATCCTGTTCCTGTGAATAAGAGGCAAGGAACCATCCATGTATGCATGGAATTATGTGACCTGAACAAATCATGTCTTAAAGACAACTTCCCAACACCTTTCATTGATCATATTCTCAACTAGTGTGTGGGAAGCAAAGTTTTTCTTTCATGGACGGATTTTCAGGGTATAACCAAATTCAAATTAAACCTAAGGATCAACACAAGACAAAATTTATTTGTCCTTGGGGTACTTTTGCATACCGTAAAATGCCTTTCAGCATTAAAAATGCCGAAGCAAACTTCCAATGTTCTATGACCTTCGCATTCCACGATATTAAGCATATAGTCGAAGCTTACCTTGATGATCTTGCTTCTCACTCTCGTAAGAGAGCGGATCACTCTACACACCTTAGACTAGTTTTTGAAAGATGTCGTTACTATAGAATCCGATTGAACCCTCATAAGTGCATATTTTGCGTTAGGTATGGTCGTCTTTTATGATTTATAGTTTCTAAGACCGGGATCATGGTAGATCCGTTAAAGGTTGAGGCAATACTTCGGTTCCCGCCCCTGCGCACCATTCGACAAATTCAAGGTTTACAAGGGAAAGATAAATTTTTACGTCGGTTTATAGTAAAATATGACAATATCACTAAGGGTTTCATGCGTATTTTGAATAAGGACACCCCTTTTATTTGGGATGAGTGATCCCAGGAGTCCTTCGATCATTTGAATAAATACTTGGTATCGGTGCCTCTGCTGAAGTCTCTTGACTATAGTAGAGATTACTTGATTTATATCATCGCATCTGAGGAGATGATTGGTATGGTTTTGGTTCAGGAGGATGATGAGATCCATGAGAACGTCATATACCATCTTATTCTAAACTTAGTCAGTCCCGAGCTTAATTATTCTCACATTGCAAATCTAGCTTTGGTTGTCGTTCACGCAGTCCAATGTTTAAGCCATTATATATTGCTTTCCAAGACTACTGTGGTTGTTGATGTCAATCCATTTCAATACTTCCTTACCAGAAGTATCATAGGGGGGAAATATAATAAATGGATTGTCATTTTACAAGAATTTGATCTCGATTTTTATTCTGCGAAATCCAAGAAATCACTAGTCTTCATGGAGTTAATATCTGACTTTCCATGCTTAGATGAGGATGTTATCCATGTTGATTCGTTTGTGGACAAACACATTTTCCTTGTCTCGTTGTTTGACCCCTGGTGTGGATACATCGTTCTCTATATTCAAACCTTGAAGTTCCCTTAGCATCTCTCGCGAGATGACCAATCACGTGTATGATTCCAATCTAATAATTACACTATCGTCGATGAAACTTTGTATCACCGAGGAATAGACAATATCCTTCATCATTGTTTAACTCATGAGGAATATTAGTTAGTCCTAAACAATTTCCAAAGTGGGGCTTATTGTGGTCATCTATCCGGGCTTGTGACAACCCATAAAATCTTGCAAGCCAATTATTTTTGGCCATCTATCTTTAAATATTATGTTGAAGCGGTTAAGAAGTGTCACCCCTGCCAGGTGTTCACTTAGAAAATGTGCTTGCATCCATCCCCTCTTCACCCAATCATTATCGTTGGTCCATTCACCAAGTGGGGGGTGGACTTCATGGATTCCAACCCAACTTCAATTGGGGGCCATCATCACATTATTGTGGTCATCGACTACTTTAATAAGTAGGATGAGGCCATGCCTATAGTTAAATCCAATGGGAATATTGTCACCTTCTTCATATTCAATCAGATTATCACCCAGTTCAGTATCCCGAGTGATATTGTCACTGATCATGGTAGTCACTTTCAGAATGAAATGATGGAAGAGCTAGCATCCAAGATGGGGTTTAAGCATGGTCATTCTCCCCCTTACTACCCCAAGGAAAATGCTTAGGTAGAGGCCATCCACAAGTCTCTCAAGACCATTTTGCAGAAAACTTCCATCCAAAGTAAGTCAGACTAGCACATTATGCTATATCCCGCACTCTGGTCATGTCAAACCTCGGTCAAGACTACCACTGGTTTTTCCCCTTTCCAATTAGTACATGTTGTGGAGTTGATATTACCTATTGAATATGAAACCCCTTCTCTTAAGTTGGCAGTTGTGCTCGTACTTGACACTTCCAATCTCAAGTGATGCCTTTTACACCTAAAGAGTCTTGGCGAGCATCGTCGAGACGCCTCTATGGATATCGAGGCTAACAAAAGACGTGTCAAGGTCCAGTACGAAAAGTATGTCTGTCCTCGGTTGTACGTTGAGGGTGACTTGGTCCTCTTATATGATCAAGACAAAGAACCATTGGGGGCAGGAAAGTTTAAACCCATGTGGCGCAGTCCCTATATCATGTGACGTGTCTTAGAAAAATGAGCCTATGAGTTAGAATATTATGAAGGGAATATGTTGGTCGAGCCTAGGAATGGGATCTACTTGAAAATATATTACACTTGAGCCCCAAGATTGGGTGGAACTCTTTGTATACTAATGTAATTTAGTGTATATATATTTTCCCTTTCCTTTTGTATTCAACTTGCTTATCAAGTTTTCCCTTGGTTGGAAGATGTCAATGAAATCTTCGGTCTACTTAGGATTCAGAGACAAAGCCTCTTGGTAGCAGGCCAAAGTGGGGAAGAAAGCATGCACAAAGAAGAATGACAACTGGAAGAGCAATCGTGGGAAAGAAAGTGTGTAGGAGGAAAGTGACAACTGGAAAGAAGCACAGCAGGCACGCATGCAAGAAGGAGGAGACAGCTGGAAGGAAGCAACGCACGCATGCAGAGAAGGAAGACCTAACAACAATAGTTGTTAGGGTTTTTGTAGGGTTTTTGTAAAGTTTTTTTTTAAATGGTTGAAGATCCTGATAGATATAAATATAGATACACAGGTATCAAAGAGAGTTCGGAAGACTTTTGGTTTGCTACCTGTGTAGATTTTGATTATCTTTATGTAATGTCTTGATGAGAGAACTACTTTTGTAAGCAATTGTTGACCCTTGACCAATTTTTGGGAGCACTTGGTCATATTTGACCATTTTTGGGACTTCGACAGCCTGTCAAAGATGGAGCACCAAACGAAGCAGAGATTGTAGAATCTTGACCCACTTTTGGGTCCCTTTTTGGGTTTTGGGAATATGTAATGGGAAAGGGATGTCGGCCCGTGGATTTACCCATGCTTAGGCCCATTTTGTATGTATAAATAGAAGGATAGGAAAATGTAAGAAAGTAGTTGTTGAGAATAATATTGTATCTATGTGATATAGGCTAAGTGCTAAGGAGGGATCTGTGTGATCAAGAGTTTTGTGCATTCTGTATAGACTTTGTAGAGCTTAGTGAAAGTCCCTGTGTGAAGGTATAGAAAGATTTGTGTTGAAAGGAAAGGAAGAAGGTTGTAGCGAGTTGTGAAGATCTTCTATCCTATGCAAACTAAGGGTTTCTAAGTATCTTTGCTTGTAACCGATTTGCCGACAATAATAAAGAAGAAGAGTTGGTGGACGTAGCCCCAAGGTGGGGGTGAACCACGTAAATCCCGTGTTGTTCGCTTTGTACCTTGTTCTGATGCATTAATGTGATTATTTGCTAAGTTCCTTGAGATGAGTAGATAGATCTTCTATATATGTTTATGCATAGTGCTTATGGTATGTAGAATGTTAGGTTTGATCCACATGTATATGCTAAGTGCTTGACCTGTTAGATATGAATACTTTGTGGATGATAAGTGATCAAACTATCTTGTTCATTGTGAATGTTGCGAAGCTTTGTTGTATCTGCGAAGTGTTTATTGATTGCATATTAAAGATCTAACAGTGCTGAGTGCTATATTAAGTAAGGAATCATAGATCCATGTCCCAAATAAGTTTGCAGACACTTGAGTACTGCAACCACCCCTACCTCTACCTCGGGTGAGACTTCATATGCTTCGCAGGGGTTGCCGAAAGGGACGGTAGTTAGGGCTTTGTTGGTGCATTGTTGTAGCATTGAACGTTGGGTCTGCCCCTGTGCCAACAATGGTTTCATTGTCGAGACCTGAAACTGTGATTGCTGGGAACTAAGAAAAAGAAGATTGGTGCAAAAAGGTTAACCTAAAATTCTTGTGTGACAATCTGTGCCCTAGTGTGCAGTATTCTAACCGATCTGAAAGAAAGAGGACTGGTCGGAAAGAAAGAGGCCCGATCTGAAAGAAAGAGGCCAAATTTGAAAGAAAATAGGTTGGATCTAAAGAAAAGGAATGATATTTGGATGCTTTGTGCTCCGAGAAAGGTAAAAGTGGGAATTCTTGACTAAAAGAGGTAAGATATGTAAGCTATGTGCTCTGGTAAAGGTAAGAGTAGTTAAAAGTTTTACATCTAGAGGCTTTGTGCTCTGTAGAATTAAGATAAGTGAAAATGTTTGTTTCTAAGGTATGGATCTAGGTATGTTTAATAGAATTTATCCTAGCTTGAAAACTGAGGCACTGATAGATGAAAGAAGGAATGATATGAGTAGATCTGAGAATAATAGTGATATATATGTTATACCTATGCATGGAAATAATGTTTTGACTAACAAATGGATGCAGGATCCTAGAAAGAATATTTTGCAGATTAGCTACCATGATCCTAGTGCGCAGTATAGAAGAAGTTGGGGATCATTTAAAAGAAAGAGAGGAGTGACCCTCTGTTACAATTGTATAAGACTTGGACATCTTGCTAAGGAATGCCCTAGAAGAGGATCTGGTTGTCTTTGTTGCAAATCTATGGACCATGAGGTATTAGATTTCCCTAGAATGATCGCTAGGTTGGAAGAAATGAATCTGAATCAAGAAAACCCTAAGGCAAATCCAGAAGAGGCAGAACCCCGGAAAGAATCAGATAAGGGATTGATATGAATGAAAGAGACCCTGAATGACCACTGATATGTTAGACTATCAAAGATTTTCAAAGAAAAAGAATGCATTGAAGAAAGACTAGGAGACTTCAACATTGACTCTGTCCTTGATGAAGAGACACAAGTGAACATTATGCCAGAAAGAACTTGGGAAGCTATAGGGAAGCCTGCTATGATCCCTTCATTAAGAGGAATAGGATTATTCAGAGGAAAACTGATGATGTTATGTGGAAAGCTCGCTCAGATACCTATGACAGTCAATGGAGCTTTGACAAAGGAAGATTTTGAGATTATTAAATTTGTTGAAGACAGTGCCCTGTTTACCATGTTACTAGGAAAATCTTGGATTGATAGAAATTAGGCGAGAAAGAAGGAAGAAGAAGAAGTCTTAGAACAAAAGAGACAAGAGTTAAAATATTTCATGACCTGAAAGATTGCACAGTTGATTGAAGAACAGGAGAACAGATCGAAGCTACCTGACACTAGAAGCCCAGATGTCGAAGCTACAGAAACATCGAAAGACATACAGAAGGCTGAAATTTCTACCTTAGATAAAGAAGAAGTGACACACATGAATCCTAGGAGAGGATCTCAGCAGTGGAAAGTGACTATGCCTAAGGAAAATAAGAATCAGAATGGGAAAAGAACCACCGAGATGAAGCTCATGGGGAAATAGGCTAGGAAGCTAAGTAAGAAGAAGGTCAATATTGAGAAGTTACAGTAGGTTCCAGAAGGTATCTCGCCGAAAGAAACTTTGCAAAATTGGAGCTTCACTGGGATATCATAACAACTACATATGCCACTTTGCTATGGCAAAGCAATATAGTCGTTGGAAGCTAATATGTCAATTCGACTACTGCTCCGAATGGCTAGAGAAGAATTTATGGTTCACCACCAGACTGTTGGACTGTGCCACAACGAACATAAGAAGAGTTAATGAGGCTCATAACCATTGCAAGTAAATCGCTGCCAAGATTTCCTATTTATCTCGTTGCGCCATGAACGAAGAACACTTTTTCCAACTACAAATTTGAAGCCCATAGATTAGAAATTATATACAGTGCTCATTGCGCTCTTGTTGATCACTCTAATGTAGTTTCTAAGACCGTCGTGAACCCGATTATTTTATCTTGAGCATGTATGTCCGACGATCTTACCGCTACCAAAGAATCTGTAAAATAAGTTCTCCTTGATATAAGAACTGAGAGAGTCATGTCGGAGAGAGGGTTATCCATAGGATTATAGGCATCATCCATGAGAGGATTGGTAGCCTCTCCATCCACCGCTCGTGCTGGTCTGTCCCATCCATCTGATGACAAACGTACTAAGAACATAGATGACCTCGCCAATGCCAAGCTTATTCTAAGCATTCTACCTACCTATATACCCCCTCTAAGAGGCGACATCAACCATGACATTGTAACTCGAGAGTTCGAATATGTTGTGATCATGACATACCTTCCGAAAGGGGTGCGAGCAGTTTGTGCCGACCAGGATAAGCTCGCAGCATTGAAATTTAGTGACTTCAACCTTGGAGACCGAAAATATTATAGCATGTTTTCCCCACATAAGTACTTGACCAAGACCAAAGGAAAGAATTCAAAGATTATCCTGCAGCCATGGACCCAAAACCTTGCATAGTCCACACTGCTTAATGTGATGAAGATCCCGCACTTCGGCCGACACCAGGAAGTAAATGCATGAGTGAAATTGTTGTTGTCCTGCTACCACAGAGGCTACTTATGGTTGAACCATCAAATCACTATGGATCTGACCTTGATCAATCGGATCATAGGGTTGAACATGTAGGCCCCTAACCCACATTATTTTTACCATGGAAAAACCTCGAACCAATCATTAACCCAACGAATCAAAGAGACATATGGTGATGTAGAGAAGGGCACACGAGGTTACAAGGTAGCCTCTATCTAGAGTGGCGCAGTGCGCCTCGCATGTCAGTTGATTGCAGGAAAGCTAGTTCTCAAGAAACAACCCACCCAAGTAACTGGATTCATTGTTGACCTCCTTGAGAAGTGCACAGAAGGACTACAGATGAATTGGGTGCAGTACCTCATGAACCAGATAGATCTTGATTATAGAGGAGCGCAGGACCAAGGATATGAGTTCCACTTCAATTGACTTCTCATATTGATAGCTTTCATTTCATGGGAGATGTCTGAAGGTGTGACCTTCCCGAACATCGAGCCCTTTGAACCTTTGGCTACCAAGTTCAGTACCTTGTTGTACTCGAGTGATATGACAAAGAAGTGGCAATCCAATTTCGTCTTCCACACCTACTAGAATCAATTGAAGATTGCAATACAGTCTACAATGCACATCACTCTAAACACCCTCTACAGGTTTTGGCCCCTAATGAAGTTCGGTGCCAACAAGCACTTTATATACATCACAGTGCACACTGACGTGCACAAGCAATAGTTACAATCCTATTATAAGTTAACAGAAGAAGACTTGGAAGAAATCACCAAGGAGTGGTCAGTAGACCTCCTCATATCAACAGACCCCACAAATATTTCTGATACAGATAGTTCAAAACCTGTGCATGATACCCTTGGACCAAGTAAGACCAATAAACATGAAGAAGTTCAATATGTCAAGGGTACTTCTATGAATACCACTTCGATCTCACCTGAGTAGGGAGGTGATGATGGAGATCCAGGTAGCATAGAAGTCGAGCAAAATAAAGGCGAAGTTACACTGCCTAGAGAGGAGGAGGATCCCTCCAAGAAAAGGAAGGTTACCCCACCAAAGCCTTCGTCCAGGAAGAAAGCTAAGGCAACCAGAACCAAGTTTGTGATTGTTCTCACTCCGGATGACTTCGACTTCATAGTCACTGCACTAAATGATACTTTTCTAGAGATAGTAGAAAAGAAGGAAGCCAAGCAAGGGGAAGTTTTCAGTCGCATCAGGGATGAGATTCAAGGAGTACATCAAACAATACATTCTAGCTGCACAATTTCCACTGCACCCCTGCCATCGGGAACACCAGAATTAGGTGATGAGAAAGCCCAACTACATTGGATTGCTGATATAGTCAAAGCTCACCTTCGACGAGCTCAAGAAGAGACAACACAAGCCACCCAAGCTTTAGAACAAGTACAAAAAGACCTTGAGGACCACAAAATTATTACAGAAAAGGAAAAGCTCACTCTACAAGCAAAATGGGATGAAGAGAAAGCAATGATACAGAAAAACAAGGAACAGTTGCTCGTAGAGAAACTCAAAGTACGAGAAAGGGTTCACAACGTACTTCTCTTTATGACAGTCATAGAAGTGAAAAATGAGGAACGAGTCCCATAGCAGGTGGCGCAACTTGAAGAAGTAATATAGTAGCTTCAGCAGCACATCACAGATCTGGAACTTCGTACTGTGCCCGAGACTCCTCAATAAATAAAATACCTAAGGGAGGCAACTTCTCACAGTGCAATTGGAAGAATGAAATCCATTACCTTGGATTGTAAGCACCTGAGCTCCAGGAGTGCTCAGACATATGAAAAACTTACCAAAAATTCAGAGTTACAGGCGCTGGAGTCGCAGCTCCAGGAAGCAAAGAAACATGCAGAGACGCTATAGGCACAACTGAAGGCCTTAACACCAGTTGAAATAATGAAGAGGTTTCCCAAGTAGCACACGACCCAACAATAGATCCACATGATCTAGAGCATAGTGATGGAAGTCTCTCAATGACTTCAACCAGTGCAAGAGAAGGAATGCCAACTATTCACCAAGGTTGAAATCCAAGGAACCAAGCTAGAATAGGTCGTCATCACAACAGAACAACACCTAGAAGGGCCAGTCAATGACGCACTCATCTAGGAGTTCACTGAGAAAGAGGTCGTAGAATTGCATCAAGTTGAAGTAGCTCAAGGCAAGCTCGAGGATTTTGAGGCAGAATTTCTTAGACCAGAGTGACTCGGGATGAGTCACAGGTGAGTGTTGGGGGCATGTTGCCCCTTTACCAAGTTTTGGGAGCAAATGGGCATATTTGACCATTTTTGGGACTTCAACAACCTATCAAAGATGGAGCACCAGACAAAGTGGAGATTGCAGAATCTTGTCCCACTTTTGGGTCCCTTTTTCGGTTTTGGGAATATGTAATGGTAAAGGGATGTCGGCCCATGGGTTTACCCACACTTAGGCCCATTTTGTATGTATAAATAGAAGGATAGGAAAATGTAAGAAAGTAGTAGTCGAGAATAATATTGTATCTATGTGATATAGGCTAAGTGCCAAGGAGGGATCTATGTGATCAAGAGTTTTGTGCATTCTGTATAGACTTGCAGAGATTATTGCAAGTCCCTGTGTGAAGGTATAGAAGGCTTTGTGTTGAAAGGCAAGGAAGAAGGATCTAGCGAGCTATGCAGATATTTTGTCCTATGAGAATTAAGGGTTTCTAAGGCTCCTTTCTTGTAACCAATTGGCTGACGATAATAAAGAAGAAGAGATGGTGGATGTAGCCCCAAGGTGGGGGTGAACCATGTAAATCCTGTGTTGTTCGCTTTGTACCTTGTTCTGATGCATTGATGTGATTATTTGCTAAGTGCCTTGAGATGAGTAGATAGATCTACTATATATGCTTATGATTAGTACTTATGGTATGTAGAATGTTAGGTATGATCCACATGTATATGCTAAGTTCTTGACCTGTTAGATCTGAATACTCTGTGGATGATAAGTGATCAAACAATCTAGTTCATTGTGAATGTCACAAAGCTCTGTTGTATCTGTGAAGTGGTTATTGATTGCATATTAAATATCCAGTAGTGTTGAGTGCTATATTAAGTAAGGAATCACAGATCTTTGTCCCAGCTAAGGTTGCAGACACTTGAGTCCTGCAACCACCCCTACCTCTACCTCGGGTGAGACTTCTTCTGCTTCGCAGGTGTTGCTGAAAGGGTTGGTAGTTAGGGCTTTGTTGGTGCATTGTTGTAGCATTGAACCCTGGGTCTTCCCCTCTGCCAACAACAATTGAGCTAAGAGGAAGAGAGGAGGTAGATTTTGAGGATTAGATCAAAGGCTATGAATCCTGGTGTGATCTAGTTCGCCTCATAGAGAACTTACCCATCTGAGGAGAGTTGTAAGCACGAGGTGCGATAATTACAGAACTACCATAATAAGAGAGCCAAGAGACAAATCTGTGTGGACATACCCCAGAAGGGGGTGAACCACGGTAATACCTGTGTAATGTGATGAATGTATGCATATCTTTGTCATACTTTTATTAGTTATATGATGTATGAAATGAATGAATGAATGAAAGAGTTATTATATTGTCAAGTAATTGTTATTGAGTTATCAAGAACAGAGGCCACAAGGTCAAAGTATTAAACGAAATAACAGTAGTTCATAATAAAAATCACAATTAATGGCTCAGAATGTAGATCCTCTATCTCATACTCAATCCTAGGCTACAAACACCTGAGTCTTGTAGCCACCCATTTAAAGCTATCTCGGGTGAGACTGCACAGTGCATTCTGTGTACTGTGTTGCCTTCTGGTTTACTAGAAGGCAATGAAGTACAAAAAATGCATTGTGCCAATAGTTTTAGGATTTGTTGGTACCCTTATAGATATGAACCCTGGGTCTACGACGCAGGTAGTAGAGAGAAGTTGATCAACTAAGAACCAACAAATGGTTATGTTGTCATTGTAAGAGGAACACGAGAGGACTGAGTAGATGAGATAGAATGCATGAGAATAGAATGAGAGAACCCAGAAGACCACTGATCCACTAGAAGGGAATGTTGAGACCGTGGAACCCCACGAAAGCAGAAATCAAAGGTTGGTTGAGAACTAAAGAACTAGAGTTTTCCCAGAAGGATAATAGAAACCCTAGCCTCACACCTTGCAAATATATGGATAAATACTTGTTTATGGATTTACATGAAGTATTTTTCTGTGATTTTCCCACCTACTGTAGGAGTGGATACTGAGGTTGAAATATAGCCACGTGATGAACCGGATCCGATAGCTATATTGGACCCCAATACAGATTGAGTAGTTACAACAGGTGAACAACAAATTCACCCATGCAGTCAACTTCTTCCTTGATAGTATTGTGACAGGCTTCATCACAGATTTTGCAGTTGACACATTGAACTCATACAGTGCGAAAGAAGTAGACAGTTAGACTTTGCAGACCCCATGGAAGGTACATTCTATCACTGTATATTTCTATTAAAATACTACTATATAACAAAGGTGTAATGAAAATGGAAGTAGACAGTTAGACTTCCCTGTGTGCATGGGGGAAGGGGGGAAGCACTGACATAGGAAGGATAAATGGATGAAGGTGAGGCTAAAGGAAAGAAGGAGGATTTATTCTTGGACCTGATCTTGATGGATGATGACCAGATTAAGTGGATCTTGGCATCACCAAGAGCGACGCGTAGTGGAGTACCCTACCAATATAAGGTGAATGCCAAGAAAAGAGTCGTAGCCATGAGGGAGGGATTGGTAAGAGATGAAGAAGAAGTAGAGGATCTCTGGGCTATGGAGAAGATTGAGGAAATCCTATGCGCAACCTATGAGAGGAAAACAAGAGGCCCAAGAACAAGAGGAGAATATAGCCATCCTTTCCATATTAATGTTAGTGTGGAACCCATAAACCCATGTTCAACCAATACACCAAAGAAAACACCACCATTTAGACAACCGAAGTTTGGAGGAAGTATGATAGAAAGAAGTACATCTACTGCAGGAGAAACAACTGGAGGAGCCAGTTCAGGAAGCACTAGTCAAGTATCTACACCACGCGGTGGAGGTAGCAATTCAGTGTTTAAAATGGAAGGACACGACCCCACGATCCAATTACCATAATTTCGAGGAGAAGTAGCAGGGGACCCTGAGAAGAATTTGTTCATTTGTGCAAAGATGTGGGAGGAAAAACATGTCACGGATGAAGATACCAAACTTGCGCAACTAGCGATCATGCTAAGAGACTGTGCACTAGAATTGTACATGAATCTAGACACGAAAAGTTCCCCAGGGATGGTGAGGACATTGGAAGAAATTAAGAAGCTACTGATTAAAGAGTTACAGAAGCCAAGCGTAAAGGATAAGTACATGAATGAAATGATCGAGATCAGAAAAAAACCAAGAGAGTTTGTATGGGAGATTGACCAAAGATTCAAGCGATTGAAGGGGAATTTAAAATACATTATGACCGAGATGCAACACCAACATCTATTTGTCAACACACTACTCCCACACCTAAAATATCCCTTACGATAGCAGAAGTTTCAAACGCAAGCCAAGGCTCTACAGGCATCCTTGCAACTGGAAGAGAACTAGTACCAACAGACGAACCCATCTATTGAAGAATTGAAGGAGGATTTGAAGAACCTAACATTTCAGTTGAATCAGAACAAGAACAAGGACAAACAAGAAGTCGTTTGGTGCACCACATGCAAGATGGAAGGACACCATAAGAACGAATGTCCAACATTCACGCAGTATATGGAAACAGACATGACAAACTCGCTACAACAGGGAGGATTATGGTGCGATATATGCAAGAAACTGGGTCATGACCCTTATCACTGGACGATGATGCAGAAGTACCAGACAGTTCCAAAGAATTCTTACTACACCTTTTGTAAGTCAGTTGACCATGATGACAGAGATTGTAGAACCATGGAGTTGATGCAGGAGAGAACATCGGATGCCTATAGGGTATAGCCCGAAATGATGACTGGGAAAGAATTGCCACAGTTCAATCAAGCCCCAGCTCCATACAACCATGTGTAGCAGTAGTACAACACTGTGCAACAACCATACACCAAATCACAACCACAATACAACCTAGTGCAACCCCAGTATAATACCGCGCAGTATAATCAGGCACCACAGTACAACACGTTGAGAGGGGACCGAGTAGGTTATTGAGGAGGAGGACAAGCCAGAGGAGGTTTCAAATGTGGCAGAGGACTAGTCACATGTCACAATTTCCCAAAAGTGATTATTCATCCGTGAAAATATTGCAAAACATCCTTGATAAATGTAGCAATGAGACAGAACAAAATATAGAACCAAAAATTGTCAATCATCTACACACAAGAAGAAGAACAAGTAGGGAATTTAGATTGAATGCTAACATTGGTGATTTCAATATGGGAGATATCATACTGGACTTAGGATCTGAAGTGAATGTGCTACCCAAGAAAATATGGAAATGCATGGGAGAGCCAACATTGGGATATTCAAATGTCCAACTAAAACTAGCAAACCAGCATAGGGTCCTACCAATTGGGAGACTGAAAGGAGTAACAGTATATCTTGATGGTGTGCGCACTAAAGCAGATTTTGAAGTCATTGAAATAGTGGATGGAACAACACCGTATCTGGAACTACTTGGTCTAGATTGGGCGTTTGACAACCAGACCATAATTAACTTGAAGACCAGGAAAATGACATTTGAATCTAGAGATTTCAAGGTCATATCACCACTCGATCCATCAGAAGGGTAGAGGTTCGTAGAACCCACTTGCCTAGACTTAGAGGAAATCGACAAGTTGTATAGAACAACTACACGTGAGGAGGATTATGTAAACTCATCTGCAGATGGGTTACTTAATTTGGCCCAGTATTACTTCATGTGCAACAGATTCAGACATTGGATTAGAGAATTGGCAGTAGTGACTACACGAAGTATCCATGAGAAGATGTGCAAGAATAAACCACACAATATGGTGGATAGGCACAGAAATCAAAGAACCACCCAGTTTCCACGGACTAAATGATTTGGAAACATTCTTGACACAATATGAAGACAAAGTACTAGAGAGACAGAGGATACTAGCACTAGATTTAGCACTCAAGGCCACACTTGCGAGATGGTGGTGCGCACACAAGGAGACTATCACAAACTAGTACCAATGTAAGAGGTTACTACGCATAAGGTTTGACACAGAACAGAAAAACAACAAACAATGGAGATACGAAGGACTAGGGACACCAGCGAAGAACTTGGAGGAATGTGAAACGCTGTGGAAAATGACCCCACCAGAGGAATGGCCTCACCACTTCATTCAAACATTAGAAGGCATACCAGTGAACTGGTATACAGATCAGGAATTGTGTAAAGGAACTACAACATGGGTGACACTGCAACAGAACTTTACCATCACTTTCTCATTCGAGCACAAGAACCGCAACATAGATACAGCCCTAAAACAGATTAGAAGAGTCATGTTCATTGAATAACTAGAAATAGAACTTATTACCGAAGAGGAGTAGTGAAATAAGCAGATAGTCAAGGAACTATTTCCATGTTACCAGGTACAGGAAGAAATACTAGACGAAGATGACTCGTGTGACATTCAGATTGAAGAAGTAGAAGGCGAAAGAGATGTGAAGGGACCAACCATAGAATCTAAATTTATTTCCACACCAATCAAGGTAAATAAAGTTAACATCGGAATATATGAACATCCCAAAATGGCCAACATTGGAGACTACTAGGATGAGCCAACAGTAGAAATCATTACAGAGTTGTTTCACGAGTACACCAACTTATTTCCTACAACATTTATAGAGATGAAGGGTATAGCAGGAGAAATGGGAGAGATGAAGATACCTCTTAGACTCGAAGAAAGACCGATTAGACAACGAACATATAGACTAAATCCCATATATAAATTGAAAGTTAAAGAGGAGATCAACCAGATGCTTGAAGCTAGCATAATCGAACCAATCGAGGAATTAGAATGGATAAGCCTGATGGTCGTACAGGACAAGAAACAAGGAAGAGGGATTAGGATATGCGTTGACTTGAGGAAATTGAACGATGCATGCCTACACGAGCCATTCCCTACACCATTCACGAATGAAGTGTTAGAGAATGTCAGGGGACATGAAGCTTACTCATTCACTGATGGATTCTCAGGCTACCATCAGATTAAGATAGCACATGAGGAAATATACAAGACCACATTTGTGACAGAATGGGGATCTTACCAATATACAGTCATGCCATTTGGACTGAATAATTCACAAACAATGTTATCTAGAGTGGTTATTGCAGCATTTAAACAATTCACCCATTAGTTTCTTGAAGTATACCTGGACAACTGGACAGTATATAGTCTATTGAAAAACCACGTGGAAGTTTTACGCTTGATGCTAGAATGATGCAGACAGTGTCAGATATCACTAAAAATAAAGAAATTTATATTTGGAACAATGTTTAGGAAACTATTGGGCCATATAGTATGCAAACAAGGGCTATTGGTCGATCCAAAAAATATCACAGTCATCATTAATTTACCAGCACCAAAAACAGTCTGTCAGCTATGCGCGAGGTTAGGACACACAGGATACTATAAAAAATTCATCAAAGGATATGCACATATCACAACACCAATGGAAAAACTGCTAAGGAAGGATACAAAGTACCAATGGAACGACAAGTGTCAACACCATCTGGATACCCTGAAGGAGAATATGGTCACTGCACCGATATTAGTATTTTCGGACTGGGGAAAGACATTCCATGTGCATGTAGATGCATCAATGATAGCACTTGGAGATATATTGGTGCATCCATGATCAAGATACTTGGATCACCTGATAGCATTCGCAAGAAAAAAACTATATGATTCAGAACAGAACTATAATACAACGAAAAGAGAAGGCCTAGCTATGGTTTACTGATCCGGATTATTTTCGGCACGAAATGAGAGCGGAGATATAATAAAGAAATGCACAGAGATATTGCAGATATTCAATAATATAACATAAATGTATCATAGATGCAACCATAAACACAGATATACAGTAATACACGATTTCTATTAATTAGATAAATGTACAGAGACTGTAAAAATACCAAGTGAAAGACTCGCTAGAATGGTGGCAACTTATCTCTAAGAAGAGATGTGACGGCGACTTTCATTCGCAAGAAGATGATTACAATGAGGCTCGGAAGGCATTTTTACAATAAACGAGAATTCCAAAAGTCCTAGACATCCAAAAACCTAACCCTAGGAGATGAAGCGCCAAAAGTCATGTGGGCCTCGTTTGGGTAAGTTAGTACATCAACTTCCCGGGGTCGTAACTTTTGCATACGATCTCCGTTTTAGGCGTGTGATAGCTCGTTGGAAAGGTATCGTCGAGGAGATTCATTTTTGAGGATCAATTATTCCTATGGATATCATTGAGAACCTTGATATCAAAAAACCTTCTTTTAGGCCCTCAAAATGGCCCCGAAAGTTAAATCCTGCTAAAAATAGTAAATTGCCAGAAAATTGTTTTGAGCCAGTCGGAAAAGGTGGGTGGCCACCGATATCCACCTGGATCAATCCTCCTTCCTTAGGAAGAAATGGTCTCCATTGCATTGAGTTCCTAGGGGAGAGGGAAAATCATTTGCTGGATCTACATCTGGGTGAGCTACTGGTATTGTTGGAGATGTCACACTGCTTAGTTTGTGGAAGTCTGTAATGAACCTGTTGAAGTTGAGGTTTTTCAACAAGTCGAGCTACATGAGAGGAAGGTGTGCAGAAGGAATCTTTGTGCTTTGTTGCAACCTTGTCGACCTGCTTCTGTTGGATAGAAGGTGCAGGGGGCAAGACTGTAGTGGTTGCAATGTCCTTCTGTTACCCTTTTGAACAGATTGTGAAGAAGCTGAATTTTGCAGTATGAGATACTACCTTGCGACACATTTTAGGTGAAACAATAGTTGGAACTACCTCTGGTATTCTGTAGAGATGACCCCCCAAAGTAACAATGACACTACGGGGTTGAGACTCATAAACAACATGGTGTCTCCACATATATGGTTGGCCCAAGAGAACATCATAGACATCCAATGGGGAAACATCACATAATACCTCATCCTTGAAGGGTTGGATGTTGTATGACAATCGACACTGTTGGTTGACACGAATATCTCGTCCTTGTCGAAGCCACCTGATGTTGTATGGCTGCGGGTGTGGTGTTGTCGACAATCCCAACTGTTTGACGACCTCTGCTGAGATGAGGTTTTTCTGGCTTCCACTATCAACAATAAAATGCAGCGGGGTCCCCTTCACCCACATCTATGAATGAAAAAGGTGCTCCCCCTCTTCAGGATCTGTTGGTTCTTCTGGTTGAATTGTTGCGGTCACGACAATAGCAGTGGGGTCTGCGTCAATGATCTATCCTTTACCAGTGTTTTTAGAATCAGATTCAGAATCAGGGTTCGGCTCCTTGTCTTTGATCTCGGCCACCAATGACTGTTTTGAACGACATTCATCGGTGTTGTGCCAGGGGCTTTTGTGGAAATCACACCATTTTCTGTTGTCCTTCTTTGTCTTCCCGTGACCCTTCTTTTCCTATGTCTTGGACTGGTTTTTGGGGAACTGTTTGTTAGGGTCGTCTTTGTCATGATTTGGTTGTTGCGGATTTCCAGACCCAAACTACCATTTGTTCTGGTGCTTAAATTTCTGCTCAATTTTAACAACATATCGATAAGCAGCACTGAGTGATGAGATGTCCAGAAAATCCATTTCAGTCTAGATGTATCTGTGTAGAGCCCCACGGTATTTCAGAACCAAATTTCGCTCGGAGTATTTGATACCCATCTTGGTGCACAAGGTATGGAAGGTATTAGTGAACTCTAGAACTACTTGGCCCCTCTCTTGCCGCAGTGTGGTCCATCTCATGTACTCGTCCTCATAGTTGCCAATAGGGTAATATTGTTCCTTTACTGCATCCACAAAAAAATCCCAAGTGGGATCGGCCCCATATATTCTAGACTCCTCTGTGGAAATTTTCTCCCAGTAAGTTTCCCACCAATGTTTGATGTGAGGGAGATCTTTGAGGAGTGCGAAGGTGATCATTTCTTTGTCGAAAAAATTGTGAACAGAGAAATAACCTTCTAGCAAGGTTAACCATTTTTCTAGGGCTTCTGCATCTATCTGTCCTTCAAATACAGGAATATCAAAGTTAACTTGTACCTTGAAAGGTGAGGTGCCTCCAAAGTGGTTTCTTGATGAAGATGCGCCTAATGCTATCGGCAAGCATTGAAGGATGTGAGCAAAATTCTCCATCATTTCGTCCCTCTGTCGTGTGAGAGCTTGCTCAAGCAACAGATTGATAGGATCGTCTGCTCCGTTGTTTTTCTTTTCTTCCACCATTGAGGGTTTCTTGGGTGTGTGAGAGCAATTTTCTTCAAGAGAGACAAGCTCAAGACCCAACTTGCTATACTCGGACCTCGTCGAGGACATGCACTGAAAAACGATCAAGAGCAGCCTGCTCTGATACCACTGATCCAGATTATTTTCGGCACGAAATGAGAGCGGAGATATAATAAAGAAATGCACAGAGATATTGCAGATATTCAATAATATAACAGAAATGTATCAAAGATGCAACCATAAACACAGATATACAGTAATACATGATTTCTATTAATCAGAGAAATGTACAGAGACTGTAAAAATACTGAGTGAAAGACTCGCTAGAATGGTGGCAGCTTATCTCTGAGAAGAGATGTGACGGCTACTCGCATTCGCAAGAAGATGATTACAATGAGGCTCAGAAGGCATTTTTACAATAAACGAGAAAGCCAAAAAGTCCTAGAAATCCAAAAACCTAACCCTAGGAGATGAAGCGCCAAAAGTCATGTGGGCCCGATTTGGGTAAGTTAGTACATCAACTTCTCGGGGTCGTAACTTTTGCATACGATCTCCATTTTAGGCGTGTGATAGCTCGTTGGAAAGGTATCATCGAGGAGATTCATTTTGGGGGATCAATTATGCCTTCGAATATCATTGAGAACCTCTATCTTGAAAAACCTTCATTTAGGCCCTCAAAATGGCCCCAGAAGTTAAAACTTGCTAAAAATAGTAAATTGCCAAAATTGCCAGAAAATTGTTTTGAGCCAGTCGAAAAAGGTGGGTGGCCACTGATATCCACCTCGATCATTTATGCATTTCAGGAGTTCATACACTACCTATTGGGGAAGCATTTTAATATGTTTACAGTGCACTCAACCCTAAAATACCTAGTCAACAAGCTAGTGTTGGGGGGGAGAATCCGTTGATGATTACCGTTATTTCAGGAATTTGACTTCGAAGTAATCATTAAACTAGGAAAACTAAATGTAGGACCTAACCACCTATCATGGGTCACAAATGGAGAACCCAGGAACTTAGAAGACAACTTTCCAAATGCATGGCTATTTTTCATGCATATTGTTGATGATTACTTTGCAGAATCATCCAGTACTTGAGAACAGGTACCGAACCACAAGATATTACCACCATGCAGAAAAAGAACCTGGTAGTTTGCATAGTTGACCATCAACTGATCACATGACATCTATATAAAATGGGTGCAAATAGCATTTTATGAAGGTATGTGTTGGAGCATGAATGACCAATAATTCTAGCAGAAGCCCACGAGGGATTGGTAGGAGGAAACTACAAAGGAAACACTACCGCACAGAAGGTACTCTAGGCAGGATTATGGTGGCCAACCATTCAAAGAGACTCAAAAAGGTACTGTCAGATATGAGATGTCTATCAAAGGGTAGGCAAACCCAATAGAAGGGACGAGATGTCGCTACAACCACAAGTGACATTACAAGCATTTGATAAATGGGCAATAGAATTTTTGGGACCGATTAACCCACCATCCATAAGAATAGGGGAAAGATACATCATCACCGTGACAGAATACCTAACAATATGGGTGGAAATTGCACCAGTAAAAGACTGCAGCGCAGAGACCGCTGCACACTTCTTATTCGAACAAGTAATTACTAGGTTTGGGTGCCCAAGAGTTTTGATGAGATACCAAGGCACGCATTTCATAAATAGCACCATCCATGCGATGCTCGAGGAATTTGAAGTTCACCACAAAAGAAGAACACCGTATCATCCACAAGTGAATGGAACAGTAGAGGCCTTTAACAAAATTCTAGAGAACGCACTGACAAAGATCTGTAACATCAACAGAGATGACTGGGCCCTCAAAGTACCAGTAGTATTAGGGGCGTATAGGACGACATGAAAACATTTGACAGGGCACACACCATTCAAAATCGACTATGCCCAAGAAGTGGTAGTGCCATTAGAATTTTTAGTACCCAGCTTTCGCGTAGCCGCTATCACACAAATGACAGAACACAATGCAATACAGGAAAGAATGAATCAATTGTTAGCAATGGAGGAAGACCGAATCTTGGCAGGATTCCATCAACAAGTGCAGATGGCTAGAGACAAAGCATGGCATGATTGACACATTAAGAAGAATACTTTCATGGAAGGAGATCTAGTATTTCTCTATGACAACAAGTCATTTCAGCACCCAGGAAAATTGAGAATGCATTGGTTAGGACCATACGAGGTCAAATATGTAACAGACGGTGGATCTGTACAATTAAGATATTTAGCAGGTGCAGATCTCATAGGAATGATCAATGGGAGTCGATTGAAGCTATACAAGGATATTCGAACAACCACTGCACAGTAAATAAAAAATAAATAAATATAAAACGAAAAGCCATGAAAAAGCCACAGGACAAGAGCAATGACTACATGCCTACGACAAATGAGCAGGAAACAAAAATGTATCAAAAGCAGGATGATAGGACATCACTAAGAAAAAATAAGGCATGACAAGTAATGATGGAACATCACATTAAACACGCGAACTAGAAACGGAAAGAGAATCATAATGGAAAGTACAAAACTACCGCAGATGCATTGAACCCACAGTTATGGTGCATTAATCGCATCATGGAGAAAGCATCTGTGATAAGATTCATGAAAAGCCCATACAACACGTGAGCACAGAAACAACTTGTCTATTCACGAAACGAGAACAGAGAGAGAGCAACAGCAGGTCAAATGAATAGAGGGAGAACACAGAGCTCACCATGGTCTTCTAAAGTTAGCAGATGGTCCACACTCACCACTATGGAATCACCAAAGTCTATCGAACTAGTTCAGACCGCCAAACCGGGCAGAGTTCAAACTAGGTCACGAGGACCGCTGGAAGAAAACGAGTAGCAACAACCAGAGATCATCGATATCGATGAGGTCCCATCCCCAAAGATACCACCGGTGAACTCTACACCAATACTAGAGGAGATTCAATAGCCACAAGCAGAGGCCATAGACAAGGGAACATAAGAAGAGACACAAGAATCTCAGAATGAGGAAGTGGAACCGCAACAGGAAGTACAACCAAAAAGCAATGAACCAGTCGCGGAGGGTAATGACACAACACAGAATCAAGGATTAGAAGGGAAACTAGACGAGGTGCAGTGTGATATACCAAATATAAAAAGTATGCAGAATAGAAATAAAATGTTAGAAATGGCAGAATAACAACAATATAGCTAGAACAATCACCATAATAACACTAAAATGATATAAGAATAACAACATAAATAACACTTTGATTCTGAGTGCAATGTTCACGAGCCTCTTCGAGGGGGAAACCTCCATTCAAGCATATCTCTATTACAATAATATCAAAGCTAGGGTTCTCATACCCTCGACTCCTATTTATACTAAATATGTCTATCAAAAGAAGCATCTAGAGGAATATCCTTCTAGAAGCGGAAGCTTCTATTAGGTATTCTTACATTCGACTTATTCTATTTTATTGCAAGGCCTTATTAATATTGAACTTTATTACATCTGAATATATTGTTCTAAATATGTGCGGGTTAGGACCCTAACATGTCCTCCCCCTTAAAAACAACCTTGTCCTCAAGGCTTGAGATGTAGAAATTGTTGCAGAATGGTAGTTGGTTCCCAAGTGGCATCTTTTGGAGTTGTATATTTCCACTGGAATAACACTTCCTTGACAGTTCTCTGACACAGGCGATGCTCACGTTGGTCCAAAAATTCTTGTGGTTGTAGCCAAATGGATCCTTCTTCGGCTAACTTGGGAAGGTTGGTTTGAATTTGGCACTTAGTTCCAATCACGTTCTTTAAGCATGAAACATTAAAAATAGGATGTAGCTTCGAATGACTGGGAAAAGCTAACCGATAGGCCACCTATCCCACATGCTTGAGAATGATATAAGGACCATAAAATTTGGGCTCTAGCTTCTGACAATGCTCGGCCTTCAGGGAATTTTGCTTGTAAGGTTGTAGTCGAAGAAACACCTGATCCCCTTTTACAAATTGACATTCGGAGTGACCTTGATATTCTTGTTGCTTCATGCGATTATGTGCCATGACAAAATTCTCTTTGAGGGTACAGAGAATAGCCTCTCGAACTGTAAGTGTTTGGTCAACCACCTAGACCTTCGAGACACCAAGTATGAGAGAACTGAAGGTGGCTTATTTCCATATACCGCTTCAAAAGGAGTCATGTGTGTAGTTGTATGGTATGAAGTGTTGTACCTTCATTCAGCTAGGGGTAACCATTGAGCCCATTGATTTTGCTTTTCTGAGGAAAAACACCTCAAATATGTTTCCAAACACTTGTTGACAACTTCCATTTGGCCATCAGTCTGGGGATGATAAGCTGTGCTGAGATGCAATTCGGTGCCTTGTATCTTGAGTAGTTCTTGCCAAAAATTGCTTGTGAAAGTTGGGTCGTGATAAAAAATAATAGAGTGTGGAATGCCATGAAGCTTGAAGACTTGGTCCATGAAAATTTGAGCCACCGTGGATGTTGTAAATGGGTGTTGAAGAGAACAGAAATGAGCATACTTGGAAAGGTGATCAACAACCACCATGATGACTGATTTATTTCCTGATTTCAGTAAGCCTGTAATAAAATCCATAGAGATATCCCTCCAAATAGCAGGTGGAATCGGAAGCGGTTGTAGTGTGCCCGAAGATTTGATTGTTTCTCCCTTGTTGCATTGACACACATCACATTCAGTGACAACATTATGAATGTCCTATTTCACACCATCCTAGAAAAAATAACGTTTGAACCTATCATAGGTTTTGGTTAACCCGGAGTGCCCCACTGTGGGTGTAGCATGAAGCTCAGAAAGTACCGTGGATTTAAGCTTTGATTGTTTAATTAAATACAAATGGCATTTGTATCGAAGCTCATCATGGAGCCAAGAGTACCCTGGGAAAGATGGAGCATTGGACTGCAATTGTTGGATCAGATGCAAACTGTTGGGATCTTGTAGCTATTCCTGGTGAATGACTTGGAGCCAATCTGGTACAATGAAGGAAAGAGAAAAAATGGATCCTTCATCTTCATATTTTTGGGAAAGTGCATCTACAACCACATTGTATTTTCCTTTCTTGTAAATGATCTCATAATCATATCCAAAGAGCTTAGTCACCCATTTTGTTGCTCCGGGGAGGAAATGTGTTGTTCCAGAAAATACTTGAGGCTTTGATGGTCTGTCTTAATTTGGAAGCGATGCTCCAATAGATAAGGGTGCCACATATCAATGGCATGAAGAATAGCCAACATTTCCTTTTCATAGATTGATTTGCCAAGATTTATTTTAGATAGTTTCTTGCTGGTAAAGGCCAAAGGCCAACCCTATTGCATAAGGACAACACCAATTCCTTTCCCTTAAGCATCACATTCCAAGAAAAAGGTCTTTGTGAAATCAGGAAGGGCCAGGACTGGAGTGGTGCACATGGCCATCTTCAAGGTTTGAAAAGCTTGAACAACGGGTGGAGTCCAAGTGAAAGAGTTATTTTTTAGGAGAGCAGTGAGAGGTGCTGCAATATTTCCATAATTCTTAACAAACTTGCGATAATAACCTGTTAAGCCCAAAAATCCATGCAAGATTTTGAGAGTCTTTGGGTGAGGCCAGTCTTGCATAGCTTCAATCTTTTTAGGATCCACCCTAACGTCGTCCTTGCCAAAAAGATGACCCAAGTACTCTACTTCTGAGGCACCAAAATCACATTTAGACTGTTTCAGGAAAAGTTGGCGATGAGAGAGTAGATGGAGAACTCGATCCACATGAGAAAGATGGTCTGTCCAAGTTTTTCTATAGATGAAGATATCATCAAAGAAAACTAAGACAAAATGGCGTAGAAAAGGATGGAAGACATGATTCATGAGGATTTGGAATTTGGAGGGGGAATTACACAAGCCAAAGGGCATGACCAAAAACTCATAGTGGCCCTCATGAGTTCTAAAGGAATTCTTGGGAATTTCTGCCTCTTTCATATGTATCTAGTGGTAGACCGAATGAAGATAAAGTTTAGTAAAGAATTGGGCACCACTCAATTCATCCAGGAGGTCATAAATGACAGGAATGGGAAATTTGTCTTTAATGGTAAGTTTGTTGAGGGCACGAAAGTCAGGACACATTCACCAAAAACATTCTTTCTTCAGGACCATGACCACAGGAGAAGAGTAGGGGCTCATACTAGGGAAAATAATGCCTGCATTAAGGAGTTCCTGGACCATTTTCTCAATTTTATTTTTTTGGGAAAAGGGGTGACGATACAGACGGATATTGGGAGGAAGGCTTATGGGTACAGGGGGAATGGAATGATAATGAACACCATGGGAAGGAGGGAGTCTCTAGGGAGTGGAAAATACCACTTGATGTTTAGAAAGGATGGCTTGGAGGTCTTGTGGCACCGAGGGTGTCTTTGTTGCTTGTATGGCATGGAGTTGGGCAATAATAGAAGAATGACATTTTTTGAGCAGCTTTTCCATGCGATGGGAACTAATGATATCAGGTGAGCCAGTAGTGATTCCTTGGAACTTATATTGGTGGCCCTCTTGGTCAAATTGCATGGTTAATTCATTAAAATCCATGAGAATGAGACCCAAATTCCTTAGCCAGTTTGCACCCAACACAATGTCACAACTGCCCATGTAGATAGCAAACATATGAGATTTCAGGTGGTAGTCACCAATTTGGAGACACACATTTTCACAACACCCTCCACATTTCATGGAGCCACCATTGGTAATCATGATTTGGAAATTATTGATGGCATGGATGTAGCAATGAGTTTCTTGGGAAATGCAGCGATGAATAAAATTATGGGTGCTTCCACTATCAACCAGAATGATGACCTTCCGATGCTTGATGTAACAGATTAGCTTGAGGGTTTGGGGAGTGGATAAGATAGTGAGAGCATTGAGGGAAATGACCGATTCTACTTCGGGAGGGTTTGAGGGAGGGGTTATGTCAGTGGTTTCAGGTGACTTAGACACAAGGGGAGTTTCAACATCCTCTTTCGAAATATCCTTGTAGATTCCCATAAAAAGATTTTGTTCCTTACACTTGTGGCCCGGGAAATATTTTTCATCACAATTATAACAAAATCCTTTGAGTTAGCATTCAACCATTTCATCCCTGGTCAATATTTGGATCTTTAGTGGAGCGGAGGGAGTAGTGGGATTTACTGGTTTAGGGCGAGGGATAAAGGAGGGTTTCCAATTTTGAGAAGTTACAACCTATTGTGATTATTTAGCTCTTTTAGTAGCCTCCACCCAAATCTGAGGCCGAGACGTGAGGACATGGGCCCAAATATCATCCTTGAGGTCACTGATAAAACACTCTCGGAAAAAGGCATCAGACACGCCCTCTGTCTGAGAATCTAGGTGCTCAAAGGAAGCTATAAATTCTTCCACTGTTCCTGATTGTTTCAACTTTGTCAAACGGCCCAAATGGTTGGTGTCAATGTCAAAGTGTTCATAAATCTCTTCCACAAAGTGTGTCCAAGCAATATACACTTGACAGGAAGTTTTTATCCATTGTCACCATTGCCAACGTTCTTGATCTAGATGGAGAACACCATACCAGAGTTTGGCCAAGTCATATGTAATGTCGTATAAAGAGAAATAATGTTCCATTTGGGTTACCCAACCAGTGGGGTCCAAGCCATCAAATTCGGTCACATCCACCCACGGAAGGCGTAGGTCACATTAAAAGTGATGGTGCTGAAAGTTATGGTAATGAGAGGAATGTTCACCTTTAGTATGTGGAGGTGAGTCAAAGGAAGGGTTATCTATAGGGATATGAAGCTTGGTGTAGAGTGTCGAAAAGATAGATTCAAGGTGGGTGGTCAGGTCTTGTTTGATTTCCTCCATTGAGGACTGCATGGTTGTATTGATGGTGGAAACATTGGCACTAAGTTGTTTCACTTCTTGTTGGGTCTCGGTGAGACTAGATTGCAAGGTATTGAAGCGAGCTTCCAAGTCTTGGCAACGGGTATGGGCCATGAGGACGAGGGAACCGAAAAGGGGCGGCTGGGGTCAATTTTTTTTCCAAAAAATGATATGTATGAATGTGATAAGGGATAAGAGATGAATCCAATGGAATAGGTCTCAAATAATGGTGAACACATTTCTAGATTTTTTTATTTTTTATTTTTACACCTTCAGAGTTATACTCCAGTCTGAAGAATACTGCAATGATGAAATGCCCAAATGTTTAACCAGGAAGAAATGTGTAGTTACTTGGCAACCTGAACACAATTGCACAAAAATAGATCTTGTCTGTTTTAATTTTTTTATGTTTCTTTCCCCAAGGGTTAGGTATTCAAGGGTTCTACAGACAAGGGTTTTCCCTATGCTATAGCTCTCTGATATACGTGTGGGGTCCAACAATAGTACTAGGCCCAATATCTCAGGGCACTAACTAAGGAGGATAGACCGTACCCTTAGTCATACTACTCGACTACCCAGGTACTAGAGAATATCTTCTCGAGTGTTGTTCTCTGTGGCACTATAACAGTCAGGCGACTAATCGGTTTATCTAAAGAGGGCTTTAGGAAATCTAGGTCGATCCGTACACAGGTGTTGTATGATGCGCTACCACTTGAAGGGGTACCAACAAGGGTTAAAAAGGGTGGTCAACATATGTGCACTTAAGAACCACTTGTATTTCCTGTGTGTATGAATCCCTCAACCACAGGTTTATGCATGTAATGACAGATCTCTGTGGCTTAAAGACGCCGGAATATGTCTCTACCCTGAAAAAAAAATTACCCACAATTTCTGCCAAGGAAAGTGCTCTAATACCACTTGTGATATACCAGATATAAAAAGTATGCAGAATATAAATAAAATGCTAGAAATGGTAGAATAACAGCAATATAACTAGAACAATCACCACAATAACACTAAAATGATATAAGAATAACAACAGAAATAACACTTTGATTCTAAGAGCAATGTTCACAGGCCTCTTCGAAGGGGAAACCTTCAGTCGAGAAGAGCTCCATTACAATAATCTCTAAGATAGGGTTCTCATACCCTCGACTCCTATTTATACTAAATATGTCTATCAAAATAAGCATCTAGAGGAAGATCCTTATAGAAGCCGAAGCTTCTATTAGTTCTTCTTACATTTGACTTATTCTATTTTATTGAAAGGACTTATTAATATTGACCTTTATTACATCCAAATATATTGTTCTATGGGTTAGGACCCTAACATGCAGGTACCCAGCCTAGGTCAACCAACATAAGAAACCACAGGAACCACCTCAGCTTGGCCAGAATGGCTTACAGGGAAGCAACTAGGAATTGTTGGAACTTTGTACAAACCACCACAACACGAAGACATATTTATGATACCAAGATCACCTCGCAAGAAACCAACAGTAGAAATCATGCTACCATGTGTACTAGAGGGAGTACAGGTAGATCCATAGCTACTGGGTCACGTTGGGAAGCTCAAATATTCTGACCATGACGTCTCACATGACACCAAGTACCCAAAACTTGTGCCAAGGGTTTTTATGTAGAACATAGTGGTCAACCAACTTGGGGAAACGATTAGCCAGCCAAACCAGTGGGTAGTTGGACTGAACCGAACAGGCATTTTAGGATTTTTGAAACTCCCACACTTGGCAGAGGCTAGTATATGACATCATGCATTAAGAAACTGTTAGCTAAGGGAGCACATGATACCACCGAAACAAGCTAAGGGAGAACATGATACCACCCTAAACCCCATCACAAAGGAGAAAGGGGGAACTAAGAGACCGGTTGTACAGGCCACATGCCTACACAAGAAATCAAAGGCACAACGAACATCATCAAACTATACAATCACATAGGATGATGGAGAAATGATCACTGGAATAGTCCAGGATTGTCTCGCATAAGACTTTTACCACATAGCACATCACAAGATAATATGCAAAAAGATCTGGCAGAAATAGGATAGCTCCTTAGGAAACTCACGGAGGTCCAGAGGGAAAGTAGCAATAGAGGCATAGAGCCGTCGACAACACAAACCAATGGAAGAGTGTAGGTCGAAGAAAGAGACCCAACCCTCCCCATGCCACACGCAAATGCAACGGTCCACATAAGACCAAGCATGATATAAATGGATGAAATCTTGGGACAGACACCACTGAAGGATTTGGACCACATCCAATTGGTCCTGACATGGATGCCATCAAGGGAATTACACAAATTGTAGGTTAGTGTCGACCACAAGATGCAGTCTCGGGCACATAAAATCCTATTCGAGCTATAGAAAATGACAATTAGGGGGAAGCACTGGAAAACGAGTATGAGCAGGCCAAATCTAAAACTCGGGAGGAGACAAAATGCAAGAATGAATTGGAATCTAGAGTGGGAGAAATGTTTGGGAAGCTTCCAAACACTACGCAAGAAAACAAACTCCCAGCCACAGAAAAGATCGACCAGATTGCGTAGGCAATTGCTCGATACCAGAAGGATATTGGGGATCTCCAAGAATAGTTAACACCAATAACTCCACCAGAAGTAAAGGAATAGAGGAGGCAGGAAGCAACAACGCAAATACAGGATATGGAGAGCAGGTTATCATGCTAGCTGACTTGCTCGACAAAGAAACACAACTTTGGACAAGACTAGAGGAGGACCCATAGGTTCAACGATGGGACAAGGAAGAGGAGAGGATCAATGCAGTGATCCAAGAACTCAAATAGAGGAAAAATACCATACTAATCTGAGAATGCATCAAGGGGACGCAAGAGTTGAAGAAGATGCATGCAGAAATTATCACTGTGCAGACACAAAAACAAGAGCAATAGGCTCAAATAGAACCATTACAGGAACGGGTAGCACATGTACTCGCACATGCAGAAGTAGATAGAACACAGATGGTACAGACTCAGGAAGAATGCATAGGACTATTGAGTGATGAATTGGTCATTCAGGTAGTGGAGACCATTAAGGAGAAGACCGCATAGGCACTGACAAAAGAAGCAGAGCTAAAGGGAAAATTCCAGATGATCACTGAAGAGATCGAGGAAGCTCAGAAAGATTAGGTGACTGGGGATGCGTCACATGCTAGTGTTGGGGGACTATTGGAAGCAGGCCGAAGTGGGGAAGAAAGCGTGCACAAAGAAGAATGACAACTGGAAGAGAAATCATGGGAAAGAAATCATACAGGAGGAAAGAGACAACTAGAAAGAAGCATAATACGTGTGCATGCAAGAAGGAGGCGACAACTGGAAGGAAGAAACGCATGCATGCAGAGAAGGAAGAACTAACGACAGTAGTTGTTAGGGTTTTTGTAGGGTTTTTTTAAGGTTTTTGTGTAAATGGATGAAGAGCCCGATAGATATAAATATAGATACGTAGGTATCAAAGAGAGTTCATAATAAGTTCGGTTTGCTACCTATGTAGAGTCTGATTATCTTTATGTAATCTCTTGATGAGAGAACTAATTTTGTAAGAAATTCAGATAAGAGGAAGAGAGGAGGTATATTTTGAGGATTAGATCATAGGATGTGGAGCTTGGTGCGATCTAGTTCGCCTCACAGAGAACTTACCCATCTGAGGAGAGTTGTAAGCACGAGGTGAGAGAATTATAGAACTACCATAATAAGAGAGCCAAGAGACAAATCTTTGTGGATGTAGCCCAGGAGCGGGTGAACCAAGGTAATACCTATGTAATGTGATGAATGGATGCATATCTTTGTCATACTTTTATTAGTTAGATGTTGTATGAAATAAATGAATGAATGAGTTATTATATTGCTGAGTAATTGTTGTTAAGTTATCAAGAATAGAGGCCATGAGGTCAATGTATTAAGCAGAATAACAATAGCTCATAATAAAAATCACAATCAATGGCTCAGAATGTAGATCCCATATCTCATACTCAATCCTAGGCTGAAAACACCTAAGTCTTGTAGGCACCCATTTCAAACTATCTCGGGTGAGACTACGCAGTGCATTCTGTGTACTGCGTTGCCTTCTGGTTTACTAGAAGGGCCGATAGTTTTAGTATTTGTTGGTACACTTATAGATATGAAACCTAGGAATACGACACAGGTAGTAGAGAGAAGCCTATCAACTAAGAACCAACAGAGCCATTCGTCATACACAAAACTTGGCTTCCACCACTTGGGTGGTTTACTCACCTGAGGGTCTAATGGTGTCTTCAGGTGGCGTATGCCTAGGTCCATCCACGAATAATGTGGTTGAATATAATGTCATTATAGAAATTTTGTGCGATACTATCTCACATGGTATTCTCTCTTTAGAGGTTCGCTTGGATTCCCAGTTACTAGTATGTCAGTTGAACAAAAATTACCACATGCATGATCCTACTTTACTCTGATGATTTCTATGGGTACGTATTTTAGAACGACAGTTTGATTTTATTACTTATTATCACATACCTAGGAGTTCTAATTATGTATCTGATGCTTATGCTAATTTCATTTTATATTGGAATGTGTCACATAACTAAAGCAAAGAAAACCATCTCATCAATGTACACATTGTGATATAAGTAAAGCCAAAGATCCCTGTTTTATATATATTTCAAAAAAATATGATGTTTATAGTAAAAAATTGGGGCTAACACCCTCAATACACATATACAACCAATAATAAAAAATCCACAAAATCTACGCCTATGGAGCCAGATGTGTGTCATGATAACAAACTACGATGTTTGCAAGACGCTGAAAGATTCACACCCAAGCTTTGGGCACACCAACTACTTGTCACTGCATGGCCTACGATAGATCCTCTACCTGAACCATCAGAATCCTATCAGTCAAATGAGACAGGTTTCCCTGGATGTTTTGAAGGACTCTCTCTTCTTCTCCTCTCACTTTCTCATCTTCCCAGTGCCTCTAACTATGTCAGGTAAACCCGTATGGAAGTCACAGACCCACATCTGTGTCACATAAGTGTCTAGTTAGTACTTAAGCATCATCCAAAAATATTTTTGTTTTACTAAACAAAAATACAAAAAAATGAAATATTAAAAAAACATTTGACATACCTATGTCCCCGTAGGCGGTCCCTAGTTGAAGTGGTATGTCAGGGTCCCCTCTGAAATTGATCCTTGCATAGGGGTAGCCATCCAAAGCATTGACCTATCGCCTCCACCATTAAAATAAATCCTTGTTGTAGGGTGTGGGCACCCTACCTCCCCTCCATCGTCTCATTACCTCAGTCCACCGTGCCATGGCTGGATCGTGAGGTCCTCTCGAAATAATCTCAACTCTAGGTCCTAAACCTAGAACATGCTCGAAGAAAAAGCTGCATAAGATAGAGGCAAACCCAAAGTTCCTCTTACCACCCTGTTTGCACTCTGTCAACTGGCTCTTCATATTAGTTAGTACTGAGGTACACCAATCATATACTATGGGTCTTAATCACTCTACAACATAAAACATGGGTGGAATCAATGCTTGGTGAAACGAATCCAATCCTATGATCTTGGTCAACATGAGGACAACAATATTGAGGCTAAGATTTTTTATCGCTCAGATGGGGAGTTGACTCCCGTCTTTTAGGTTCCTTGATACACAGTGAGCATCTATGTACTCCTCTATCTTCATAATGCTTCTAGCTCCTTAGGATTCGAGGTTCACCACCTCACCCCAATGTGATAACCTAGTCAAAAAATATATATCCTTGACTTCAATCCTCAATGGTTGCCCATCGAGGTTGAATCTCTCACTATCAGGATCCCAGTAATCCACAAGCATATCAAGCAACCTCACCTGGACCCTCATCTCTTTGAGTGCCAAAAATTTATATAAGCCACATATTTTCAAGGCCATTTGGGCCCTTGGATCTTTGTCCACCAAAACATCTACCTCCTCGTGCTCCCTTTCCCTCCATTCTAGCACCATCCTGCCAAATAAAAGTCAATTTTTGAGTTAGAAACCATAGAAAACATTGTTTATGGACTTGTACGTGGGCCGCTGCATTCACAGATGCGTATAGGGTTGAGTACACACGTCTTGTATTTTACACAATCACATATAAACTCATGTATATGTGACCCGATGAATGGTAGCCTGCGTACACCGAATTACTCAATTTGCGCCCTAATTTACTCAAATTTTGAAACCTAATTTAGAAATATAATCCACTAGAAAGACAGAGGGGAAGAGGAATTACCTGGTCTAGACGGTTTCTGATTTCGTCTCCCGATGCTCCTATAGTCAGCAATTGAAGATCAGAGGTATTTTGTTCCAATTTTCAATATTTGGATAAAAAGTCAAAATGACATAGTAATTTTTGGTTTTGTTACTATTTATAGTAGTTTATACCTACTTTCTATAGTTTCGAGACATATTTTCGCTTAATTTACTAATACAGCAGTGGATTGAGTTGGTTTTTGTAGTTTTCACCAGGGATACTTGCAGATTTCAACATTATGTTGACCGTTCATAACCACGGGAAGGTATTTTCACTACCCAACATATAGGATAGTGTTGTGGGGAAATTCTACCCTACGGACTAACAAGCTAGGGCTTAAACTTGCATGCAGATCATGACCCTTCAGAAATTACCTTTAACCTTCTACCCCAAACCTAAAACCCCTTTTCACATGCAAACATGGAAAGAACCAACTAACCTTTTTTATCGACGGTTGGTGTAGATCCTCCGTTGCGCTTTATCCCCTTGCTTCTGCTGCTCCTTCCAAAAAGCGATCCTGCATTTGGGACAGGAAAAGTATCTTTTTATTAATCTCAAGATGAATCAACTTACAATGATTATAGAGACCGGCCACCGTTCCTTGATCCTGATCCTAGGCTCCTCCTATTCTTTGTCCTCCAACTTCTTTGCTTGAATTCTCCTAAAGCTTGAGGAAAGGCTAAAGGGTTGGGACAAAATGGATTCGACAATTGGGAAGAGTTTCTTTTCTATGATTTTCCTCCTCCAAATAGTACCCCTACCCCTTCTTTTATAGGCTAGAAGGAGCTAGGGTTTTAGACGAACTCTCGGCCATGCATGGCTGGGAGTTCCAGTTAACTGACCCAAAGCTTTTCGTTCCGTAGGAAACTTTCCTGATTTTTGTGCTTTGTTAGGTAAACGTGGGCTATAGTGGGCTAGCCAGTGTTCCAACGCGTGCAGTAGAAGGCCAGCAAGCATTCCAACGCACCCAGTAATGGGTTAGGGCGTGGGTTGCTTAATTTAGGTGGTTTTTCAAGGTTTTGTTCAGCATGGCTTTGGCAAGGAAAAGACATGAGTTGGCCTGATGCCAGGTAAGCCCGTGTGGTGCATTTTAGGGTTATAATAGATTCCCCCTAATGTGTGAGGTCAAAAGAGCATCTGATGGCCGAAATACATTACCAATTCTTTACCAATCTGTACTGATATGCTGAATGAGTGAGCCCAGGAATCAGGAATCAGGAGGTGCCATTTGCAAAAAATGTCAAATGTCTCACCGAGGTGGGCATACCCATGCTTGGGATAAAATAGAACCATGGCTACCAATCAAATACACTGTAGATCCATGTCAAATAACTATAAAGAGTAGCCGCGAACAATACACAGCGGAGCTACATCTCGAAATCAGAAAGATATACATAGAAAGTATCCATCTCTCAGAAGCTGATTCGGCCTAATGGTTGTACTTCAGAGCTCGAGCAACAACTTCAAAGTCTTCTAAAACTAGGGTAGGAGTGTAATATGAGTGTATGACTGCACTACCCAGAGGTCTTCGACGGCTCGTCGATTATGGACTTGATAATCTTGATGATCGGACTGAAGGCTTCAGTGACTTTGAACAAAGACTTGATTGGACGTTCAGGATGGCTGGGTATGTGGAAAAAATACATATTGCAGAGGAGCCGACTCAGGATTAGTAACAAACTTCCCTTGGACAATAGCACGACAAGTGATACGACTCAGGCTGCATATATGTTAATCATAAGTCTACGAAGCAGGAGGCAACACAAACTCTCTGTATGTTTGGAAGAGTAACCAAACGATGGAGGACACAACTCTATAACGAGCAAAGCTTCCTAAGGTCGTACTACATCCCATAGTCGGATGAATCAAACAGACAGATGTTCTTTATCCAAGGGTGACTCATAATGCTGCCAATAAAGAAAATACTTTTCCCATCCTCTTTTTGGGGTATATTTGATTTTTTTGTTCTTTTTGTTGATTTGGAAAAAAAGAATAAAGGAATATTATGTTACAAGGGAGGAATGAGTATAGCAAACATACAAGCTCAAGGCACAAGGACAAGACTGATGTTCTAGGAAATGATACTCAGGAAAATCCTCCAGTGGCCAAAGGTGTTAAAACACAGACGCAAACTATTACTAGGCTGATGGGTAAAGGAAGAAAATGCGGTTTATAGAACACACAATGGTAACATCCTTCGATGTAATTTTAACGAGCCCAGAGAAGGTAAGCTCAGTGATTTTTCATGTTTAGAGAGTCTAAAAAAGCATAAAAGGAAACTCCATTAGGGTACCTTTTTCATCAATAGTCTAGTCAGTTCGAAAAAGGGGTAAACTAGCACCGATTAGACGTCAATTCAAAACCATTTTAACGAGTGTGAAAAGGACAAGATCACTCGATGATTTTTTCACTTTTAAGGAGTCTAAAAAAAGCTTAACTATGGACTCCGTCAGGAATGTTCTTCTAGACCGTTTTAACGAGTGTGAAAGAATAAGGTCACTCGGCAATCTTTTCAATTTTAGGGAGTCTGAAAAGAGATTAACTATGGACTCTGGGGGGGTTTCTTTTTCGTAAATTTAGTCCCTCAGGCCCGAAAAAGGAATAAAATTATACCTGAGGATACTCTTCTAAATAATTGGAATTCGATAGAGTATTCCTTTGTTTGTACAGTTGACCGTCCGGACCGAAAAAGGGGTAAACTACCGCCGGACAGACGTGACTTCAAATTTCAGTTTAACGAGCGTGACAGGTCACAAGATCACTCGACAATCTTTTCATGTTTAGAGGGTCTGAAAAGGGCTTAAAAGGAGACCCATTATGTTTTGGGAGTCTGGAGGGTAAGACAAAGAGTGAAAAAGACCCATGCAAATGAGGCTCGAACTCATATTCAGGAAAGACTATACGGACTCCCGAGCCTACTGTGTTGTTAGAAACAACATGGACACCATAATGCAACCAGGAACTACCTAGGGCATCCATGTTTTGGCAAGCTCTACCCCTTGGTTGCGACACTTCTAAAGCAGATGTGATGGTTTCATGTCACAACTGGATGGGATCGATCCTATATCGTAAGAACAAAAGGCAACGAGATGCAACAGTGGGGATGAAATCCTATCCTATATGCTCAAGTTGATTTTTTTTTTTTTTTTATGGACCGTCCATATATTTTTTTATTTTTTGGAAACTCAATGAAAATTGTCCCAATACCTGATCAAATTCCTCCCACATCACTCCTGAACCGTTCGAAATGGTTTTTGGTATAAAGAAACTGATAAAGGGGCCCAAAAAAGTGACAAAAAGAGGCCAAAAAGTCTATAAATAGAAGCTGACAGCTCATTATCACCATTGCTGATTTGGAAATTGACTCTGGAGCCAAAAGAACCCCTTTGCCAAAGATCGTGATTCTGGGAGCTACAGTGGATGAAATGGACTTCTGCTCGGGCCAAGTAAGTACAAACTCCCTCATCTTGCATTTCAATACTTTATTAGTTGTGTTTTGGCTCATTTTGGGGGTGGTCGTCGACCTCTAAGAGGTCGGCCCTAGCCAAACGCGGGCTATCCAGGGACAGCCCGCGGTTACCCGCAACTGCGCGCGGGTACCCACGAATGTGGCCTCAACAGCCCGCGGGTTACCCCCGCGCAATGGAAAAATGGCTTTTGCAAGATCTAAACTCCCTCTTTTTTCTTTGTGATTTTGGCAGGATGTATGTTCATTGGAGAGAGAGAGAGAGCATGAGGCTGCCAATGAGGCAGTGGCCACAGATCTGAATGTTATGGCCGTGCTAACGGAGTGTGGCTTGGTGAAGTTCTTCTTGTGTCCGTATATGCACGCTCAACCAAGGTTGTTGAATGCCCTGGTTGACTATTGGCACCCTGATGCAGAGGCCTTCATGATAGAGGGGAAATCATTGGTGCCCACCACCGAGGATATTTATTTTTTGACTGGCCTCTCGAGGAGAGGGGAACCAGTTAACTTTTAGACCTTTCCTGCGGGGCCGAGCAAAGTCTTGGAGTTGATAGCAGAGTACTGCGAGGCTGGGACCGATCTGAGACCTTCTTTGGTGCCCGTCGGTAGGATAACCAGCCTCACTCTTCAGACTATTCTGTCTCTCATTGGGTGGATTACCGGCTCTGTAGCCGTGCATCAGGCTTCACGCGCACAGATGAATTGTGCAATTCAGTGCATGAATGCACAGATTTTCGATTGGAGTACCACACTGCTAGAGAGCATGAAGAGGCAATTGACAGATTGTCGTCAGCGGACACACAGGAACTTCGGGTTTGGGACCATCCTGTGTTCCTTTTTCTTTGAGAGAGTCCCCTGTTTTAGTCCTCAGTTGACCGTTTGAGGACATCTGGCTACTTTCCCCGCAGTGTGCAAATGGTCAGCATTGCTGCCACGACAGGGTGGTGGAAGGACCGTAGAGGCCTTCAATGATGACTTTTTTGCCTGGATGTCACGACAGATCCCTGCGATTGAGGATTACCCATATGCAGGGATTGATTTTTCCAGAGATCCAGCGATACCAGTGCCTCCTGGTGAGGAGCGAGGGGAGATTGGTAAGTCTCCACCTATCTAGTTTTTTTTTGTTTGCATATGTAATTTTTATGTCTTTTTTGATATATATCATGTTTTTGTATAACAGAGTTTTTGATGAGTGAACATTGTGTTGCGTGCATATGTGGGACCCGTGCGACCTGCCGATTTTGCACGGAACAGGCACCGCCCATGGCCAGAGGCCGCAGTTGTCGCCGCCAGGGGGGCAGCAGTAGCAGGGAACCCCCCAGCAGGAGAGGCCGAGAGGGCTCTTAGGAAGATTGAGCGGAACTTCACCGAGCTCACTCGCACAGTTCCCATGGCAGAGATAGAGGACTTGCCACCCTCCATGCAGACTCACATTGTGGGGGTACCTCAGACATGGGTTCGATTGTTTAGGCGTTTGGGTCGAGCTGTGTATGATTATAACAGGGCCCACAGGCCTTGAACAAACTTGTAGATTTTGATGTGCCTCGAGCACCGATATGTATATATATATTTTGAGGGCATAAGCCCCAGTGACTCGTTATGGTTCCCACTTTTTGAGGTGCTTGCGCCCATCTATGTACTCTGAGTATTTTCGGATGTTTATATATGGTTTTTATTTCTTTTATGTGTCTTCATGGATTATGTGTGCAAAAATGTATTTACATGTGTATGATCATGATCTTTTTATATGTGAGCAAGATGCCAATCTAAA
>ML777954.1:540741-562884 GCA_009831015.1 Picea engelmannii
CAAACATGGAAAGAACCAACTAACCTTTTTTATCGACGGTTGGTGTAGATCCTCCGTTGCGCTTTATCCCCTTGCTTCTGTTGCTCCTTCCAAAAAGCGATCCTGCAATCAAGACAAAACTACGCATGCATGCTATTGTTCTAGTAGAGGGTTAGAGATTAAGCATAAATCAAATAAAACATATAAGACTCGTGCATTTGGGACGGGAAAAGTATCTTTTTATTAATCTCAAGATGAATCAACTTACAATGATTATAGATACCGGCCATCGTTCCTTGATCCTGATCCTGGGCTCCTCCTCTTCTTTGTCCTCCAACTGCTTTGCTTGAATTCTCCTAAAGCTTGAGGAAAGGCTAAAGGGTTGGGACAAAACAGATTCAACAATTGGGCAGAGTTTCTTTGCTATGATTTTCCTCCTCCAAATAGTACCCCTACCCCTTCTTTTATAGGCTATAAGGAGCTAGGGTTTTAGATGAACTCTCGGCCATACATGGCTGGGAGTTCCAGTTAACTGACCCAAAGATTTTCGTTCCGTCGGAAACTTTCCTGATTTTTGTGCTTTGTTAGGTAAACGCGGGCTGTAGTGGGCCAACCAGCGTTCCAACGCGTGCAGTAGAAGGCCAGCAAACGTTCCAACGCACCCAGTAATAGGTTAGGGCGCGGGTTGCTTAATTTAGGTGGTTTTTCAAGGTTTTATTCAGCATGGCTTTGGCAAGGAAGAGACATGAGTTGGCCTGATGCCAGGTAAGCCTGTGTGGTGCATTTTAGGGTTATAACAGATAGGTATCCATTCCACCATCCACTTTTTCATTGTCCTATAACTGTCACTTATATGCCTTAGGTACGAACCCATTTGTTGCGACACAGAACCCTCCATCTGCTATAAGATGTGTCGTTATCAAGTGGTAGAGACTTACCAAACATGGGTGCCCTAGTTAGATCCTCTGCTTCATTTGGTGCCCATGTAGATACTTTTTCTGTAGGACTAGGAGTCCCTTATAAATAATACATGACTTTATGTTGAGCCTCATTTCTCACTCATAAACATGTTTCCTTATACCTAGAGGACTCCCAGCCAAGTTTAATTTAAGATTTTTTCCAACTTGTCTTCAAAAAGTGAAAATATTGTCGAGTGAACTTGTCTCTTTCACACTTGTAAATTGGATTTGAAAGGACGTCTATTTGCTACAAGTTTATCCCTTTTTCACACCAAGTAGACTAAAGATCATGAAAAATGACATTTTTTGGCGTTAAGTTGTGATTGCATCTCATGCCCTTGCTTGCAGTATTGAGCCTATAGTCGGTTCTCGCTTTGTGTTATAAACTATTTTCCTCGGTATTTTTGCATCCTCAACCAAGCAGATCCTCATTTATATCCTTCGCAATTTGACACCCTATACCCAGGAGGAAACATTCCCCCGAGTGTCCATCTACCCCATGCATCTCCTTGCATTGAGCATAGGTATGTTCCATTGCTGGAACTATTTTTTCTTACTTGCGACACTTGTTTCCTCCTTTGTATCATAACATTCATTTGTCTATGAAAAAATAAAAAAACATGGGCCGGAAGGGAGTATTATCTTATATTGGAAGCATTCGTGTCGCCTTTGAACAAAGCAAAAAGTTATTGAGTCCATTAGTCATCATAATTTTGGGTTTAGCATGGCCTTAGGAAGATAAGCTCATTAGAGAGAGTTTTCTCTACCGACTCGTTACTCTTATAGTCCCTATGGAGAATTTCATTGATGCCTCTTGCATCTCATGGTTTCATAATTGAGTATATGTTGTCGGAGTCTTCCGTATGTCTCGTGGTCTTGTTCAAAGGAATTTTATCAACCTGTATCGTCCATTCCTAAAATCTCTTGACTTTGCATGTCGACCATACCCTCAGTTTGTCTTAGAATCACATGATAATGTAGTCCTATCACACACCTTGGTCCTACTTTCATCATTGGTAGGTAACCTTGAACCGAGCAGTCGACATTTCATCATTGGTTGTTGCCTGGGTGATTTCCCTTGTGTTCAAAGGAAATACATCTATTCACACATTGGGATTCGTGTAGTGTCTTGGATTCCATTAGCCTTATTGGTGGTTTCCTCTCCTTTTTCAACAATTTTCCTCATTGGATGTTATTCAGAGGGTCTTTTTTGTGTACCGCTTGAACTTTGCACATGTGAAAGACGCACAGGGTCATTGGTTCATGAACATTTTCTTCGTCTGATTTCCTCCAAATCATGAAGCTCCTGATTTGTACCTCGTGTTGAATGATGAGAGATTCCTTAATTCTCTCCTTTCAGCGGGTCTCCTTCCATCAACTTCATATCATTTATTCTAGATACGAGACCTAGATTCCTATGAGTAACTTGAGGCTTGCAGTCATTAGTGGTTGTTTCTCTCGCCATGGACAGTTGGGAATACATTAATGTCTTCTGATCGATGGATTCTTCATATGTTCGACCCTAACTCATTTATTCACACTTATAAGAATGTACTAGGTTCCTTGATACCTACTTTCATTATCGGTAGATTGTCTTGCGTTTGTTAATAGTATACCTCAATGACCGGTAATCAAATGATGTCTCATTGTGTTCGACCTCAACTCCTTTATTCACATGATGTAGACTTGCACCTTTGGCAGATTGTGTAGAAGACTTGAAGACATCAGTATGTAGCTGCAACTTTCCTGAGTTGTTTCTTCCTTTTCATTGAACCAATACCTATATGACTTTAGTGATCATGGGAGATCAGATTTTACTCCATTGTATACAAATATCTTCAGATTGATTTTGAGACTGGTTCTACTGGGCCTTGTTCGTGACTATGACAACCTTTGGCATGTAACTGCATTTGTATTTTCCTATTCATGGCCATGGACAATTGTTTGGTAAATTTTCACATGGATCTGTAGTGTAATTCAAATTGGCAGCCATGTATGCAAATTCAATGCAGAATGTAATGAGAAACTAGTTCTTCCAGTGGGTTTCCCATCACTCCACTTCGGGATTTTTATAATGTATTTCGGCCATCACAGATACTCCTCTGACGTCACACATTAGGGGGCATCTGTTATATCAATATTTTCCTCACCCTATGCAATCTTGCACAAAGAGACTTTTTCCATTTCCTTGTGTAGACTTTTCATCCCTTTTTTCAAATCCCAGAGCTAAAAATACATTTTTTTCACATGTATGCAGCTTTCCTACTATACAACATGCGTATACATAGGCTACACCACTACATCCAGTGTACATCGATAATTGTGCCCAAAAATGAAAAATGGTGTTAGGTTTCCATGTCACTATAGGATATCTATGATCCTTGGCCTTTCATATACTGGAAATGTTTCGGCTCGGCCATTTAGTTCCATTTGAAGGTTATAAATGGGCCAATTCTGAGCTATGGAAAAGAGGAGAAATAATTCAACTTTGAGAGAAAAGTTACTCTAGAAAAATTATTCACTTCATATTGAGTCTGCATCCCTTTGTCCTTTAAGTCTGAACATAATGTTCATCCCCCAAGCCCTTTCTTTATTTATTGATGTTGGCCCTTGACCAAGTTTTGAGGTCCCTTAGTCATTTTTTACCATTTTGGGACTTCGACAGGATGTCGAAGCCAGAGCAGAAGTCGAAGTGGAGATCATGGGATCTTGGCCCATTTTTAGGGATTTTTGGGTTTTGGGCTTATGTAATGGGTATGGGGATGTCGGACCATGGGTTTAAACATGATTAGGCCTATTTTGTAATGAATAAATAGAAGTCTAGGTGATGTAAGAAGTAGTGACTAGTCAGTGTGAGCCATTGTTGCTAAGTGAAAAATTAGATCTGTGTGATTTGGCTTTGTGCACACTATGTGAGACTTGCAAGGCTAAGTGAAAGTGACTGTAAAACATTGTTTAAGGCCCCATGCAAAATTTTGACTTGAAAACTGTGAAATCTCCGTGTGAAAACTGTGAAATCTCTATGCGAAGATTGCTGGGAACTGAGGAAGAAGAAGTTATGTGCGAAATTCTGACCCGAAACTATGAAAGATCTGTGCGTAGATCCATTGCTCTAGTGTGAAGTACTCTAATTGGATTGTGAATCTCTGTGCTAAGAAGAGAAGACTGATCTGAAGAAAAGAGGTAAGATCTTGAAGCTTTGTGCTCTAAGAAAGGTAAGAATAGTGAGAAATTTTGATTGAAAAGGTAAGATAAGTAGAAATTCTTGTTTCAAAAATATGGATCTAGGTATGTTTGATAAATTTTGTCCTAGCCTGGAAAATAAGGCACAACTAGAAGAAAGAAGATTTGATATGAGTAGATCTGATAAGAATAGTGAAAGATATGTTATTCCTATGCATAGAAAGAATGTTTGGACTAACAAATGGATGCAGGATCCTAGAAAGAATTTTTTGTAGGTTAGCTACCATGATCCTAGTGAGCAGTACAAGAAAGGATGGGGATCATTTAAGAGAAAGAGATGATTAACTATTTGTTACCGTTGTAGAAGACCAGGACATCTTGCTAAGGAATTCTCTAGTAGAAGACCCATTTGTCTTTGTTGTAAAGCTATGGATCATGAAGTTTTGTATTTTCCTAGAATGATTGCTAAGGTTGAAAGAATGAATATGAGACAAGAAAACCTTGAGGAATGTCAAGAAACTAAGATCATGGAAGAACCCCAGAAAGAATCAGAAACTGTACTATTGCAAATGAAAGAAACCCTGAATGATTACATAAACATCAACTTACCAGAGATCTTCAAAGAAAAATAATGCGTAGAAACAAGAATATGAGACTTTGACATTGACTGCGTTCTGGATGAGGAAACACAGGTGAATATCATGACAAAAAGAACTTGGGAAATTTTAGTAAAGCCTGTTATGATTCCTTCATTGGGAGGAATAGGATTATTTAGAGGAAAGTCGATAACCCTATGTGGAAGACTTATCCATATATCTATGAGTGCTCATGGAACCTTGATAGAATAAGATTTTGAGGTTGTTAAATTTATTGAGAACAACGCCTCATTTGCTATGTTACTAGGAAAACCTTGAATCGAAAAGGATTAAGATAGAAGAAAAGAGGAGGAAGTCTTAGAGCAGAAGAAGAAAGAATTAACATATTTCATGACTAGGAGGATCACACATTTGATTGAAGAACAGGAGAACAAGTCAAAGTTATTCAGAACCAAAAACTTGGATGTCAAATTTGAAAGGACACACGAGGACTTGAGACACCTATCTGTACAGGAGAGTAGAGAACCTACACCAAATAGAGAAGAAGTATTTCCCTTGAACCCTAGTAAAGACCATCAACAGTGCGAAGTTACTACGCCCAGAGAAGATCAGAATCAGAATGGAAAGAAGAATATCGAGACGAAGATCACCGGGAAGAAAGCTAGAAATCTCAATAAGAAGAAAGAAAAGATAGAAAAGTTATAGAAAGTTCCAGAAGGAACTGTGCATAAGGAAGGATTCTAGAATCTAAACTTCGTCAGGATACCAGTACACCATAGCATGGCACTTCGTCACGGAGAAGCAATATGACTGTTGGAGGCATTATAACCATTAGCTCGATGAACCGAATGGTTAGAACAACAGTTATGGCTAGAAAGCTCGCCATTAGAACATTGGGACTGTGCCGTAACAGATAGAACTGCATTAATGAAGGCTTCACGCCCGTTGGAAAGATCCATTACCTGGTTGTCTACTTATTCCATCGAGCCTTGCACCGAGAACACTTTTTCCACCCATGATTATCTGAGCTCATAGATTAGTTGATTTCGCATAGTGATCATCGAGCTATCGCCATCCATCCCATTACATTGAGTAGTTGCTCTTCAACCCAAGATAGTCATCCACGAGCGTGTATGTCCAAAGAACTTAGCGAAGTCAAAGAGTCTATGAAAGAGATACTCATGGACCTCATGACTGAAAAGGTAATGTCTGTGGGCGTACAAGCTTCATCGATGAGAGGAGTGCAAGCCTCGCTATCGACTGCTCGCGGATCCAAACCATCCTGAGCTGCAACTGAGAAAATAACCAAGCATAGAGATGACTTGGTGAATGAAAATTTATTACCATCCATCCTACCCGAGTACATCCCACCCTTGGCCAGTGTAGTGAGTCATGATAGTGTCCTGAGGGACTTTGACTACACCTTCATCACTTCGTATCTCCCAAAGGGGGTATGCACAGTCAGACCATAACTAGAGAGGATTCCAACCTTGAATATTAGTGACTATAACTTGGGAGACCATAATATCTATGGCATGCTTGCACCTCAAAAATATCTGACCAAGACGAAGGGAAAGAAGACAAGAATCATCCCTCATCTGTGGACCATGAACCTCGCACAGTCCACAATTTTGAATGTAATGAAGATTCCACATTTTGGAAGGTACCAGGAGGTTAACACCTGCGTTAAGCTCTTGCTGTCATGATTCCACGGTGGCTATCTATGGTTGGACAGACGTATCACTGTTGATCTAGCACCGATCCACATGATCACTGGACTGAGCATGCAGGGACCAGACCCACAAGACTTCTACCTAGGAAAATTTGCAGACCACACCTTGGCACAAACGATTAAAGAAAGATACGACGATGTTGAGAAGGGGACGTGAGGCTACAAGGTATCCTCCATCAAGAATGGTGTTGTATACCTAGTATACCAATTAATTATAGGAAATCTAGTAAGAAATAAAAGACCAATGTAGGTTACAGGGTTTTTCGTTAACCTCGCTGGGAAATGCGTGGAAGGACTATAGATGAACTCAATGTAGTACCTAGTTAACCAGCTCGAACTGGATTGTCGCGAAGCTCAGGATCAAGGCTATGAGTTTCACTTCAGCTGGCTCCTGATCCTCATCACGTTTATTTCTTGGGAGATGTCGGAAGGTGTGACCTTCCCTGAGATCGAACCATTCGAGCCACTCACTGCAAAGTTCACCATGCTCTAGTATTTGAGCGATATGTGAAAGTAGTGGCAGTCAAACATAGTATTTCATAACTACTACCTGCAGCTTAGGAAGGATATTGAGTCCTTCCCTCATATGACACCAAACACCTTGGAGAGTTTCAGGCCTCTTATGAAGTTCCACATAGATAGGCATTTTATTTATATTATTGTGTGCGTTGATGAAAGAAAAGAAAAACTTTGGTACTACTACAAGCTCACTACAAAGGAACTGGAAGAAATCATTAAAGACTGGCCTGCAAAACTCCTTATCCCTACTGACCCCGCAGAGCTGTCTGACCCGAAAATCATTGGAAACCCAATGGTTACTCGCGAAGAGTATGATTCCCCAAGAAGTAACAGGAAGAAAAAAAAGCAAGATGTACAAGAAGTACACAACACATCAGAAGAGACCTCATCTGAGTCACCTAGTGGAGGAGGTGATGACGAAGTGAACAAAGAGGGAAAAGAACAAGAAGAAGATAAGAAAGGTGAAGTAACACTGCCACAGAACTGCCCTGATGACACTGATCCATCTAAGAAAAGGAAGGTTTCCCCCATGAAACCTTCATTGTAGAAGAAGTCCAAATCCAATAAACCAAAGATGCAGAGTGTACTCATGGTCGACGACTTCGACTTCATTATTTCAACTGTAGGAGATGCCTTGAAAGATATTTTTCAAAGAAACGAAGCAAAACAAGAAGCCATGTATGATAGAATTGAAGAAGAACTAAGAGGTGTACAACAAGCCCTTTATTTGAGCCACACAGTGTCCACTGCGCCCCTTCCCTCAAAAGAACCAGAGTTGGGAAATGAGCCTGCTCAACTCTATATATTGGATGATGTGACTATAGCCCACCTTCATTGAGCACAAGCTGAGAAATACCACGCCACAACGACCCTGAAACAAGCATAGGAGGAAGTTATAGAGAAAGGCAAGATTGCGCAACATGAGAAGGACACTCTTCAAGCAAAGTTCGAAGAAGAGAGAGCGCAAATCCAGCAGGAGAAAGAAAAGATGCTCGCGGAGCAGGTTGGAGTAAAAGAAGCATTCAACAGAGAACTTTGCTCTGTGACAGGCTTGGAGTAGAAGGAGGAAGAACCAGTAGAACACCAAGTAGCACAGCTCATAGAAACCATCCAACAACTTCAGTAGCGAATCACATATCTGGAGCTAAGAACAATGCCCAATACTCTACAAGATGCGCGAGATCAAAGAGAAGTGACTGCTTGAGGCACAGTTGAAAGAATCAAGGACCTCGCCATGAAATGTAAGAAATCGAGTGATCGCAGTTCCCAAAATTATGAGCGACTCACTGAGGATATTGAATTGAAGGCACTGGGGTCATAGCTCCAGGAGGCGAAGCAACAAGCAAAAATAGTACAGACGCAGTTGAAACCGCTGTCAGCCATTAAGAGGATGAAGCGATCCCAAGAATAGTGCACTGCCCAGCATCAGGTCCACACCATTCAGAGCAGAGTCATGGAAGTAACTCAGAGGCTCCAACCAATACAGGATGAGGCTTTCCAACTATTCACAGAGATCGAAGGCCGAGGAGAAGAACTGGAGCAAGTCATCACTGCAACTGAAGAACGCTAAGAGGGACCCGCCAACAAAGCAATAATCTAAGAGTTCGTTGAGCAGGAGGTCGTAGCACAACAACAGGTTGAAGCCGCTCGAGCCAAGATCGAGGCCTCTGAGGCAGAGCTACCCAGATCAGAGTGACTCGGGATGAGTCACAGGTGAGTGTTGGGGGCCTATTGGCTCTTGACCACATTTTGATGACCCTTGGTCATTTTTTACCATTTTGGGACTTCGACAGGCTGTCGAAGGTAGAGCGCAAGTCAAAGTGGAGATCACGAGATCTCGGCCTTTTTTAGGGATTTTTGGGTTTTGGGCTTATGTAATGGGTATGGGGATGTCGGCCCATGGGTTTACCCATGCTTAGGCCTATTTTGTAATGAATAAATAGAAGTCTAGGTGATGTAAGAAGTAGTGACTAGTTGGTGTGAGCCATTGTTGCTAAGTGCAAAAGAAGATCTGTGTGATTTGGCTTTGTGCGCACAATGTTAGACTTGCAAGGCTAAGTGCAAGCGACTGTAAAAGACTAGGTAAGGCTCTATGCCTAGATCTACTCGGGGAAGGAGGATCTGGCAAGGTGTGTAGATCTCTTGTCCTCTATGGAGTTGATTTGGAGGCTTTGTGCATGTAAGAATATTGAAAGAAGCTAATAAATAATACAAAGAGTTGGTGGGTGTAGCCCCAGGGAGGGGGTGAACCACGTATATCTTGTGTTATGAATGCTTTGTGCTTTATGATTGCTCTCTTGTTTATGTGATTCAATGCTTAGTGCGTGTTAGATGATATATGAATATGATATGATAGCTTAGTGTTGAATAATGTGAACAAATGCTAGATTTGATCTCTGTTGGTATGCTTAGTGCTTGAATCCATTGGATCTGTGTGAATGCTACACTGATTTGTTGTTAGGGTTTAGCTGCGCTATGAACTAAGGCTGAATATTAACGAACTGTAATTACTAAGTACTCTGTTAAGGTGTTGCAATCACAGATCTATGTCCCAGCTAAGGTTGTAGACATCTGAGTCCTGCAACCACCCCTGCCTCTACCTCAGGTGAGACTTCATCTACTTCGCAGGTTTTGCCGAAAGGGCCGATAGTTAGGGTTTTTTCGGTGCGTTGTTGTAGCATTGAACCCTGGGTCTACCCCTGTGCCAACAATTTAGAACTTCGTTGTCTCTCTTCTGTGAGCTTTCCTTTGGTGGAGGATTGAAGTGGTGGAGGCCCAGTTAAAAGGAACTTAGTTTCTCGGTTCTGAACCGTGCTGACATGGAAGTCTGTAACTTTTTCACTTCTGCTGATCACATATTAATAGCAATACTATTTTCCTATCCAATTGATATCTTGAAAATATTTGAATTATTATTCCATGGGAGTATTTTTTGTGTATATTAATGGATTAGGCTATTGAATGTGATAACATCATATATTATCACCATATGTTTGCTTTGCTTAGTTGTTGAGTACTAGTTGCAGGTATATTGCTTTGGATCAAGTGCTCAACAATGGACTTCATCGAACGTTTGGATGAAGTAGGCATTTTATCTTGTCTTGCTAGCATATTTGTTTATATAGCATACTTGATAATAGATTTGATTTCTGTAGTCATTTCCATCTTATGTGGTTTACCCTAGCCATAGAGATATTTTCCTCGTAACAAAGGCTAGCCAAAGGCTTGCGTGGAAAATTTATTGATTAGAAGTAATTGTGAATTCAGAGAAACAAAAAGTAGTACATTAACACTCGTGTCCTTTCCATCAATCCTTAATAATAGTAAAGGTTCCAGTAGTGAAGTGTCAACACCACATCTACCCAAAGGAAAATGTGAACACAAAAAACAATCGACAGACAGGCCAGTAGAGGTTCTTGTAAGGCCACAGAAGCGGGACAAGATCCACCCACTACTAACAACGCGACAATTTCCCTTAGTATTTGACCTTTTTGAAGTAACTGATAATGGATACCTAACTGTGTTAATAATGTAGATCTCAGATATAGTTGATATTTAATATCAATTGATATAACTAAAGCTCATAATAAATTTTAAAAAAATGCAAGGATAAAAATGGCACTTATTTAAAACGATGACCAGTCATCTAATCCAAGAAATCCTAAACATTACACATAACACCAAGTTGAGACATAAATAATCTTAAACTTATGTTTAAGAAAATATAACCTTTAGCGCCATATGTGGGAATCAAGACTACGACTATCACGTACACACCCTCTCATGCAATATTATATAACTCACAATCCCTATATTAAGGTATCCACGGTCAAACTATCAAATAAACTCTAGTGGAACCATTACATATTAACCCAAGATGCAATGATAGACGCATTCATGTATCATATCTCATTTTCATTTAACACCATTGGTGCAACCCTTTTGGGGTCTAACCAAATATAGTAATGCCAAGGGTGTAAGCCTATTTCTATTTTATGAGTTAGCGACTACTCCTGAGTTTTAATTCTAGTCATCAATGCGAGCACCAAATTTTAGACATAAATAAATTTTAGTATTTTAGATAGTCGAAGGAGGAAGAGTTAGAAATTGACAAAATCCTTAAGGTCAAAACCAACCTTGTTTATATGGACACTACACCTCACCTTCACAAAGCTCAGCCAAAGTAGTTTTTGCCATAGAGTTAAGCCCAATATTTTTCAAGTTCTCTACCTCAATTCCACGAATCGAAAAAGAAAATCCACCACAGGATAAGAGTTTCGTTTACGGTATGGGTGGTGGATTTTCGAAAAAGAAAATCCACCACCAATTCAGATTCCTTCTCCCGGGTATGGATGGGCGCAGTTTCGGGTTGTAGGGAGTGTGGCTAACCTCTGATCCAGAAGGTATCTAGAGCTCCAGAGATCATAATGATAGGATATATTATACGGATCTAATCCTTCAAATTTTTCAATGGAATCAGGACCGGTGGGAGACTTAGAATGTTTTCAATTTAAGAGAGGTTATATATATATATATATATATATATATATATATATATTCACACCCATTCTGTATCGATTTACATCAATGCTTATTCCATAATGTTATTTAAATACATTTATTTACATCAGTGAATAATCCAAAATACTAATAAACTTATAACGATTTACATCTGCCAATAATGCATAATGTTAATCAATGTGTATCGAATTAAATGTTAATCAATGTGTATCAATGTTAGTCAATAATGTAGAATACTAATCCACAGACAGAACCGAAAATCCAAATTTCCAATGCAAGATACATCAATTGCTTAATAAAAATAAATATTGACTAATTGTCATAAGAAAATTAACAATACATTCTTCATTTCATACTGGTATAAACCATTTCATCAACATTTAAAATATAAATTTATAAAATAACAGGAATATGATTCCATTAATCAATTATTCAATCCATACAAATCGGTATATATATTCAAATAGTTTCTATTTAACAATAAATTTAACAATTGATCATGTAACTGGAAAACTTGATGTATGCGAAGTTGATTTTCAAATTGAAGTCTTGCACTACGTCCTTTCTTGATTTCTAATCATATGACTTCACCCATACCTCCAAGTCAATGCTAGGGGTACTCTTCTTCCCCCTTAACCCCCCAAGCCGCAAAGGGGTCACACACAGAATTTCAGATCCAACTCTAGCTCAAGATTTCCCTCACAAGAAGAGGCTTCCACCTCTTTTAAAATCTTGCATCCCAACTCACATAAGCAAACTAGTCACAAGAAAAATTCTGACAACATTTTAGTCATCCAACAATAGGGTGTCTTACTCCTTCCCTCCCATTTCCTTTATAAAAAAATTTATCTTTACATTTTTGTTTTCATGTATAATTAGATCATTTTTAATAATCATTTGAGAGATTATTCACCCTGAACACATGTCACTCTTCCTTCAAGTTGCAAGTGTTTTATTTATTTTTAATTAAATAAAATTTGAAGTTTTCCTCACCTCCTCAATTAGTTCCTATATTTTCTCCTAGTTGTCCCTTAGTTCTCCAAATTCTCCTTTATTGTGTCTCCTAAGTAATTTATAGTTGGATTTTGATTAAGAATCTTCTCTTAGTTAGGATTTAGAGTCTATTTTGACTTAGTACTCCAACTCAAAGTTGACACCACACTTCCTCATGAATAATTTTCTTTAATTAAACATTTATTTTATTATTTTCATGCGCATAATGTGCACATGTCTTAAATTTTATTCTCCCTTTTTTAGATTTTATTTAGTCTAATTTCCGTTAGACCCATTGTTATAAAATTTCTTTAGGCATAACCATTTTAGACTTAGCTTTTATTATATTTTGGTTCACTTCTTAATATAAAATTATATTCTCTTTTTCTAAAATCTAAGTATTCATTTTATCCTCTAAAGTCTTTTAACTTTTATTTACTTATTAATTTATTCATGCGACGTGCCCTTCAAGATGCACCTACATGCTCCATGTAAGAACCTTATTTAACAAAGCCTAAAAAAAATTGTAAATTTAAACATTAAGATTATTCAGCATAAACAATAAACAATTTCATTCAACATATAAGCAGCATAAATTTAAATTTATGAACAACAATCTCATAAATTACATAACAACCCCATAACCCAACAAATTCATGAATATAGATACCTCTGGCTGATGCTATTATCCCAATATCCAGCTGTCTTCTCTACTGCTTGCCCAAAACTCTGTCTGATGTTCTGACCAAACCCTGCCCAAAACCGACTAACCACCTAGCCAACTAGGAGTAGCCTATCTGGCTCCCTAGCTCCAGGATTCTGTGAGGATTCCTAGCCCCCGAGCCCAAAACTCCTAGCAACCTGATGCCCCCTGCAACAGTTCACCCAAACTCCAAACCAGGAAATACAGTTCTTCCCCCAAAATAATGCTTCCTCTCTAAATTTTCATAATCCCCTTCCCCGAAGGCCTCTGCCCAATCATATCCCCCCCCATTCACCGACTCCTACCCTCCTTTAATGCCACCCACCTTATCCCTCCATTTATTACCTTATCCTTCCATTTATCACCTTATCCCTCCACTCAACACCCTATCCCCTGTCATATGTAAAGTTTCATAATATTTAAATTAAAGTTATTAATCCTTTAATTCTTTACCCAAATCATTAAATGTGTTAAGTAATCAATTAATTAATTAATCGACATATATTAAACAATAATTAATTAATTAATTAATTAATATTATTAATAGTTAATCATTACTTAACTAATACACATTAAGACAGTGAATTATTTAATTAACTATACTTAATAAACCCTATGCAACTATTTAACCAGGGTTGTTACATACACCCACCCTTTAGGAAACTTCGTCCCGAAGTTAAGGTATTTTATTATACAAGGGAAAAGAAACATGGTTCACACATTCATAACAAATGACCGTCATTATTAGTAAGTAAGCCAAGAAACTCATTCATACTAGTGTACATGCGCAAGAAATGCATGTGTAGCTAGTACATACAAGTCTTATTCATGTACTAATATCAATAACTATCATCTCTATAGTAATTTCCTCATGCATCCAATCCATTCAAGAAGACTATTCATTTTATAAAAGACAGTAAACCAATCAAATGTTTGCGAAATCCTTTAATTTTAATTATCTAGCTCAACAATGTTATTTAGACAATTGTAATTTAGTTACATAGTTATGAATATTCATATATATATATATACAATTTACTTTCAGAAAGGAAACAATAAGTTCCAACATAAGACAAATCTCCATACACTCTCAACTATTTCTACTCATCCTTCCTCCCTAACTTACTTCCATCTTCCATTCCTATCCTTCCTCTACTGGACTATCTTGGAGCGTCGACTATATTGACCTAACTCCAAATAGAATCCGTAAGTGGAAGTGTCACTATCTTGACCAAGCTTCCCCATCAGGCAACTAACAGTCATCATCACACGTCTAGGGGAGCATGAGCTAACACCATCCTCCCATGACTTCAGGTTTCAGAGGATACATGGTGGGAAATGCCTCCACCCCTCCTAATCATAACTAGGGTCCACACCCTACAATGAAATATACAGTGGCACCGTGTTGCTGAGAGTTTTGTCATCGTTTATTCGGTTTTGGGCAGTCTCATCACCTGAATTCCTGCACTGGTCCACATATCATAGCAATGCATCCAAACTAATATAATTTCACATACAAAGATTCATACCATAATGTTTCTCGGCTAGTGGTCATGACATCCACTTTCATCATCATTATCCCTTGGCTATTTCATAGCCCATAACCTGCAGATTAGTCTGTAACAAAAACTCATACATTTCTATGCATTATCATCATGTAATTGCCTACAACCATCATTTCAGTTCGGTATCCGTGTACCAACAACTTAACATCAAAGTTTTCAAGTTAGAAATAGATCTCATAATATCCCATAATTCAATTTTGACACCCATTCATAAAATTATCTTTTACCAAATAGATTGCATTATATCCAACATCATTCTAATAGCATTTAAACCTTCATAGGATTCTCATTCACACAATATATCGCATCGTATCCATCATCATCAATAACATTTAAACATTCATAAAATTTGCATTCTTATAGTAGATCGCATCATATCCATTATCATCAATAATATTTAAACATTCATAAAATTTACATTCTCACAATATATCGCATCATATCCATCATTATCCAAATACATTTAAACATTCATAAAGATTCATACGTCTTAAAAGTTCAAGTGTATCATTTAATAGTTTCACTTGTGAATAGAAAAATAAAAGTGTGTAGGCCTCAGGTAACCCTGGCTATCTAAGTCAAAAGGTGGTGTTACATACACCAAACCTTCGAGAAACATATTCTCGAGGTGGTCAAAAAAATGAGGGATATTCTCATCATAATGTCTCGGCGTCTTCCCAAGTAGCAGATCCTGGACTATACTTGTCCCATTGGACCTTAACTTGGTCTCCCAGATGGTTCCAGAGCTATCAAACTCTACGGTCCAATATGCATAATGGTTCTACCGTGAGAGTTCCCACGTCCGATACCTGCAATTCCTTCCAATTTTGTTTATGTGATTCATCAGTAACATAATGACGTAAAACAGATACATGAAAAACGTTATGAGTTTTATACAAGTGGGGTGGTAGTACGAGATGATAGGCAACGGGTCCAATTTTCTCTTGGATTCTAAACGGTCCTATAAATCGAGGTGACAATTTTGTCCCCTTCCTGAACCATATGGTACTCTTATTAGGCCTGATACGAATGAAAACCTAGTCTCCCACTTGATAACCTCGGTCGGTCCTGTGTGCATCCGCATAAATTTTCTTCCTATCATGTGCTTCCTTTAGTCTCTGCCTAATTTGAATCACCTGTTCCTCCATCTCTTGAATCAATTCTGGCCCAATTGTTACTCGGTCTTCTAATCTTTCCCAACTCAATGGTGTTTTGCATGGCCTTCCATACAGAGCCTCGTAGGGTGGCATTCCGATGGAGCTATGAAAACTGTTATTGTAGGAAAACTCTACCAAAGGTAGTTACTTCTCCCAATGGGTTTGATTATCCATGAAAGACATCCTAAGCATGTCTTCCATGAATTGATTTACTCTCTCAGTTTTTCCATCTATTTCAGGATGATAAGTTGTGCTTAAGTTCAACTGAGTCCCCAATGCTGACTGCAAGCTTGTCCAAAACCTAGAAGTGAATCTGGAGTCCCTATCTGAAATGATCTTCTTAGGTATCCCGTGCAAATGGATGACCTCATTTACAAACACACGTGCCACATTAGTGACATCGTAAGTGTCTCTAATTGGAATAAAATGAGCACTCTTGGTTAACTTATCAACTATCACAAGAATGGAATTGTGTATATGAGATGTGAGCGACAACCCCACTACAAAATCCATAGAGATGACTTCCCACTTGGACATAGGAACATCATGTGGTTGTAGGAGGCCTGTCGGGTGATGGTGGTCGACTTTCACTTGTTGACACTCTAGGCACTTGGCAACGAAATGGACTACATCGCGCTTCATGCCTACCCAGAAGAAAAGTTTCCTCATGTTTGCGTACATCGTCTTCACACCCGGATGTGCACAATAAAGTGCTCTATGGGCTTCCTTCAGTATGATGCTTTGAATATCCCCATCTTCAGGGATGTACATCCTTCCTCGATATCTCAATAGTCTGTCTGCTTCTAGACTATATCCTTCATACTTTGGATCTAATTTCCTCCCACTCTGGAGGTTTGAAGTAACCTCTAAATACCAACTGTCTCCTTGGAGTTGTGTCAACAAATGTTCCCTCAGATTGACCTTTAAAGGTACCAAGGAGAAGACATGTGGTCTCCTACTCAAGGCATCTGCGACCACATTTTCCTTTCCCTTGATATATGAAATACCAAAATTGTACTCACTCCATCGCCTTTGCCTGGCATTCAGATCCCTTTGAGTGAAGAGATGTTTCAAACTTTGATGGTCCATTTTGAGCTCAAAGTTTCACCCCACAAGATAGTGCCTCCAAAGTTTCAGAGCTAGCATTATAGCTGCCAACTCTAAATCATGAGTAGCGTAAAGATCTTCGTGTTTCTTCAACTTCCTTTACGCATAAGCTATCACTCCTCCATCCCGCACTAGCACAACCCCCAACCATTGCTTCGATCCATCCATGCAGAATGTGAAGTCCTTTTCCATATCCGACACTCGTAGAATTGGCATACTAGTTAGTAACCTCTTAAGCTCAATGAATGCACTATCACATTCTTCTGTCCATTCATACCTGACCCCCTTGTGCTGCAAAGTGGTGATGGGTTTTTCTATTTTTGAGAATCCTTCCACAAATCTCCGATAATAACCTACTAGCCCCATGAAGCTTCTCACCTCATGGGCATTTTTCAACACTGGCCACGCCATAATGGTCTTTACCTTTTCTGGGTCCACAAAGATTCCTTCACCATAAATTATATGACCTAAATAGTGGATCTCTTTCTAGAAGAACGAACACTTCGACAACTTCCCATACAATTTGTTCTCTCTAAGGCAGGACAACACCTCTCGCAAGTGTTCCTCATATTCTCTTTTGTTTTTGGAATAGATGAGGATATCATCCAAAAATACTTGTACAAAACGGTCTAAGTACTTCTGGAATACGCCGTTCATGAGGCTCATGAATACTGCTGGCACATTGGTCAATCCGAAAGGTACCATGACAAACTCGTAATGTCAAAACTGAGTTCGAAAGGCAGTTTTTGGGATATCGTCTTCCTTAATCCTTAACTGATGATACCTTGATCACAAATTGATCTTTGAGAATATTGTTTCTCCTTTCATCTGATCGAAGAGGTCATCTATTCATGGCATTGGGTATCTATTTTTTACTATAGCACTGTTCAAGTCCCTGTAATCTATACACAGTCGTAAGGAACCATCCTTCTTCTTCACAAAAATTACTGGTGCACCCCAAGGTGAGACACTTGGCCTTATTAGCCCTAAGTCTAATAACTCTTTCAACTACATCTGCAACTCACGAAGTTTCGGTGCTGTCATCCGATATGGAGTCTTGGAAATTGGTTCTGCACCAGGTTTTAGATCAATAGTAAAATCAAGCTCCCTCTCAGGAGGTAACCCTGGCAACTCGTTCGGAAAAAAATCCTTAAATTCTGACAATACCGGGTATTGATCCAATGAGGGTCCCTTCCTTTCATTCACTGCTTCCACTACATATAGTCGACACCCTTGCCTCAAGCATCGCTTAACCTTCATAGTTGAGATAAAGCGTAATGACACCTTTCTTCGTACACCCTGGATCTCTACTGGCCTTCCTTCATCGTCAACACAGAGCACCCTTTTTGTGAAACAATCTACCAAAACTCGATGAGCTTCTAACCAATCCATTCCAATGATTAGGTCATACGCCCCGAGAGCAGTGACGTATACCTTCAACCTGGTAGTACACACTCCCAGATCTACTATACAATTATCAACGCTAGGTCCTACCACTTTTTTTTCCCCCGAAGCCATATCAACTTGTTTAAAGTCATCATGCTCGTAGGCTGCCAACCCACTCTTTTCTAATGAAGATGGTGAAATGAAACTATCTGTCGCACCAGAATCAAATAAAATATTAACATTGATATGATTTAGCGTACCTGATGACTCCACCACTGTGGATTTATGTTCGGCCTGGCGGATATTAACCGTTGCGTAAATCTGGTGGCTGCTACTTGCTCTTCCCATCGGGGCCTTTCCTTCTCTATGCACAAATTTGATTTTAACTCTGGGCAGTCACGCTGGTAATGGGGTCCTCCACATCCCCAACATGTAACACAGGATTGAACCTGCGCACTGTTCTGTGACTGTCTTTGAAATGAGTTTCTTCCCCTAGAATCCCTGTCTCTGAACTACCATTACGCATGTAGCTTCTCCTACTAGTTGCTCCCATCTCCTCCTTTAAAAATACTAGGACCCATCTCGACGAGTGGATATACGTCCTGGTTGGTGTGAATGAGAGGAAGAATGTTATCGAGACTGGCAGATGGGTTTGGCTCGTAATGTGTGACTTGATCAATGGTTACAATCTTCCCATTGTGTGGGAACATGATTGTCCTAAAGACTGATGATGCCACTGCCTTCATAGCATACATGTAGCTACGGCCGAGCAAGATATTGTAATCGAGCTGAGCGTCAATAACTTTGATGTCAATGAGAATAGTTTTGCCTCCGAGTTCAACGAGAACATTTTGGAAGAGACCTTCGGGAGATGATGGTCGTCCGTCATAGGCTCGTAGTGTGATGGAAGATGGTATGAGTTTTGGGGAACCAAGTTTCTGCCATACTGTTTTGGACATGATGCATGTAGATGCCCCTTCATCGATGATACACCGATGGACGATGATGTTCCGTATTTTTACTGGTATTTGTATAGCAACGGCGGCGGGAAGACGCGGTTCGCAGCTATCAAGGTCGAAGGCGATAAGTCGAGTATCAGCGGGGTCGACTGCTCCCAAGGCGGAAAGTAGTGATTTCCGTTGCGTTGGACAAGTCTGGAGGACTTCCAAGACTGACATAGCAGTCGGGGATTGTGCTAAGTCATCTACCAAGCTGTAATTGTGATCTGCCCTAGCCTGTGGGTTGTGAACATTCCTGCGCAAAGGGATGCGAGGGATGCGTAATGGTAGTTCGGTGGACAGGCGAGGGAGTACCACCGGGGGTCCCGGTGGTGTAGGGTTAGTCTCTAAGGAGATGGGAGTAGACTCAGCTGGATACTGATGATTCCATGTTTGCAGAAGGATTTCTTCCTCACTGGTGAGGAGAATTGTATGCTCTGCTGGATTGTTGGGGTTGTGATATTGTCCCCCCTAAGGTGGGGGACGTTGTGCATCCTGTTGGGTGTTTATGACACCTTGATGTGGAATAGGATTTTGCAGTATGGCGGGAGGGGGTTGCTGCACGTACTGTTGTGGTGCCTGCTGAGAGGTATTTTGTGCAGGGGTAGGGGGAAGACCACCCAAATCTTTCAACCGTTTGAAATCAACGATCTGGGGGCAATGGTGAGTGTAATGAACGTACACGCCACAAAGAGCACAAGGGTGTATGGTTTTAATAGTATTCTGTCCTTGGCGTTTTTTGTTATTTCCCCCTTGGGGGTTTTGGTTCCCTTGGTTCTGGTTTCCCCCAGTAGGTTGATGTTGTGGGGATTGATTCCCGCCTTGGCCAGGGTTGTTGTTATTCCTGTTCCTTCCTTTCCTCTTGGTATTGTTCGATGGATGAGTCAGATTGGCTATGTTCAACTGTTCAAAATTTTGGTATTGTTGAGCAGCAGAGGGTTGAACAAAATTTACCGCCATATGAGGATGGGGGGGAGTCATGAGTTGTGGAGGACCCGAAAAGGGAAAATAGGGATTCTGTGGTGGTTTCGCTCCATAAGGTACATAGGAAGGCACAGTGCTATCACTAGTACTATAAGTTGATGTGGAGGGAGTACCCCTAGTGTTTGGAGGAGGTTGATGTATGGGGGGTGCCGGTGGTGGTCCACTGGTGGGTGGAGGTATAGCAACAGGATATGGCTGTTGATAAGTGGGTGGGGGGTAATAAGAAGTGCCCCCATATACCAGTGGGTATTGAGGTGTTCCATACATCGGTGGTGGTTGGGGTTGTGGACCGTGGTGTGTGGTGGCACCGATTAGTCCGTCTGCTGCATGAGACATCCCAGGTTTGTCTTGGCCAAATGGCGTAGGTTTTGGAAGATCAGGAAGTACTGTATATAATTACCCTGACTGTGCATAAATGAGGTCATACAGTTGGGCCTTACTGATGGCTTCCTCTTCAGATTGAGGGAAGGTGGAAGTGACATCCTTACCAAGGAGAGCGACAAGTGATCTAAGAAACCAGTCGAGGCATTGATGCTTGGTGGTTTCTACTTCACACAAACTACGTCGCCTACACCACTCATGAATGTGGTCAACGATGTGGGTGGCTGAGGTTTGTTTGAAGTTAGAAAGTAGTTCTAGACCATTGTCATGGCGGATGGATAGTTGGAAAAAGGTCAAGAAGGCTTTGGCCAATGACTCAAAGGTCGTATGAGACCCAGATTTTTCTTCGACATACCATTTGGCTGATGGGCCGATAAGTGTGCATTGAAATAGTCGCAGTCTGACGGAATCATCCATAATGCTATTGGAAGAACACCATAGATGAAAGGTCATGACATGGTTGGCGGGGTCATCCCCTGCCTTCCCTTCAAACTTTGGTATGTCTGAAGGAAGTTTTGTTGGCATTGCAGGCCATGTGGCGTCATGCAATATAGGATCATTCGTGAGCTTGGTGAGATCTGGAATGTTGAGAGAGGCCAAGTATGGCATCTGTAATGGGGGTGGAGGGTTAACTCCGGCCATGGTGTGTTGTGAACCTGACCCTTGATGGGGACTAGGTGGGTTGGTGCTTCCTCTTTGAGAGGAAGTGGGTCCCCTGCTTCTGTGTAAAGGAGAGTGAGTGACTGTATGACCTTGGGAAGTGGACCCAAGCAAGGTAGAACCAAGCAAAGCTGATCCTAAGATAGTAGCACTCACAGGAGTGTGTGAAGGAGGTACCGATGAACGAGTACGACCAGATACTCCCCCTAAAATAGGAGGAAGGTTCAACAAGCATCGTGAACGACGGGGGTTCTGTGGTTCCCCTATGATGTCAGACTATTTGTGAAAAATGTGTGCAACAAGTGATGAGAGAAATATAGAACCAAGAGTCTTTGCTGTGGCTTGTTTTACACAATATATATATCAAAATTCAAACTGTAATCAGATGTGCATCATACATAAATGAGAAAGAAACATATATGTGGGTAAGAGGGTTTTTTCCATGTGGGGGAATCAAAAGAAAGCAAATGCTCGTGTCCTAGAAGACGTGACGTCCTTCCTCTCAAATAGCACTGGACCTTCCAATAACTCTCAACAGTGGGGTTTGAAGTCACCGGAAGAGACACTAGTGAAGGATGAAATAACTGGTTATAATAAGGGGTAGAGGGGGCAATATCTCGAAAGAGCTGGCGATACTTCCCAATAGCCACACAAAATCCAATCAAGGTGCGATTGTAGCCCACAATCGCCACCTGGGTAGATGTCCTAAAGTTGGTCACT
>ML777954.1:563240-609683 GCA_009831015.1 Picea engelmannii
CCTACCCCCGAAATCCTACCTAGACTAAAATTTTCTTTTGGCACCTCCTGTGGAGGACAACTTAGTGAGTTGTTAGAAAGATTTTAGATGAAGTTGTTTTGTGAGGCTGGGGGTGAAAACCAACCTCGTTTGATTAAAAGTGGAAGTGGATAGTCCTATCAACAAAAGATGGGGTGTTTTCAGAATCCCTTTTGAGGAAACCTACTTAGACCACCACGTTTTGAGATGAGGTTTTGTGAGTGAGAAAGTGACTTTTGTGTGTGAGTGAAAAGTGTACCAAATTTTAGTTATTTAAGATGTCACCTTACAGCATGTGGATGTCGCTTGGTCCTTTACAAGGGTTTGATTACCTAATTAGCTAGATGTCATTGGTACAACCTTGCGGAATTTTAAAAGCCCTAGGAGACTAGCATGTGGACATTGTGGTCCGTTACTATCCTTTAACTCCCTATGTGTGAGTTAATCTAGAAAAAGCATGAACCTATCCTAGATTGAACATGTGGGCATGTGTGGGCCCGTTACAAACTTTTAAACTCTCCTAGTTTTTTGATCTAAGAAAGCAGTATTTCAAACTTTATCCTACTTTTGTGACATGTGGGCATGTATGGGCCCTTACAAATATGTTTGAAAAATGAAACTAAGAGGGGTCCCAAAAGGGCCTTTGTCCTCTCCTAAAAGTTTTGAAATTTTGTTTAAGGGAGATGAGGTCGTTTTCGCAATCCTTTTCTGGTTCTCAAGATTGCTTGATGGCGCAAGAGAAGAGCATACTCAAGATCGTTACTTACAACTTCTAGTCCCAAAATGTGAGTTTAGATGTGATTAGAATTGATTTTCAACTTAGATTTATAAATCAAAGCAAGCCATCCTTGTGGAAAAAAACAAATAAGGGAAATTGATTTTTATCCACCTAAGTGCTTATGTTTGTTTGACTATCCCCTTTATAAGTTGAGGGGTCTAAGTGGTGCAGTATTTAGAGCATGCATATCATCATTCTTAAGAAGGAAAAATGAATTTCCCCACATCCAAGAGCTTACAATGTGAAATTTAGACCAAATGCGCGCCCACTGGTTCATACACAGGTGCACAGAGAGCACGGCCGCTATCAAAATTGAGGACGAAAGCGCATGTGCGCAGAGAGAGACTGTTGCACAGGCGCATGCACGCACGATGCACGCCTGTGGGGTGAAAACACCATGCGCCTGTGGTAAACGGTCGAGAAGAAAAATCCAAATGGATTTCTCTCAAATCTCTTGTGAATTGACTGGTTAGCAGGTCGACAGAGGCCGGTTTGTGTCCCTGCAAGTTAATGAAATCAAAAGGAAAGCAAAATGAACCCAAATGAGGGAGGAATTGATACCAACTCCCGAGTATGGTCACCAATCTGTTTGCACCCAATTCGTCACTTGGTGAGAAAATAAAGGGTGCTTACATGCCCTGTTGGGTCTTGCAGAGCATGACAGGTGTAGAGGAAAAGGTTAGAAAGAGAAACAACAAAACTATAAACAAGAAACAAACTAAAACAAACTAAGACTATGAGCATATGAAAAAAATAAATAACAAAGACAACAAGACTCAACACAATGAAGAAAGGGAATAGTGGTTCCTTCTTCCTCCAAAGGAAGGCGCTTGAGGCCCTCACAACTTGCTCTCCTTACAATGAAAAATATGAGAATGATGGTGAAAGAACTCCAAGCATATCCACTCAAGAGAGAGGTGGATAGCCCTATGAAATGGTGCCAAATGTGTTTTTGCCAAAGAATGAGTCCTTAGCAATCTTAGCAGCATAACAATACATAGAATTCCTTGAGAAAATGATGGTTCTTCATGGGTTTTTATAGCATGGCATTGGGTGATTATGTAACCTCTTTGGAGTGTGAAAAGGGGCTCTTTAGGGCTCAATTAGGTCTTTGACCAGCCTACCATGCGGATTCAGCTCAGATTTGATGTCAAATCGGCTTGGGAATTGATCCATTAGTGGTTGGGAGGCTGACCAATTTCAATAAATGCGCCGTTTAGCAGGTGCGCGGGTTTTTCGCCTAATAGCCGCACATCGTGCGTTTATGCGCACATTGTGCATTGCTGTTCTGCGCATATGCGCGCGCACCCAGATTCTGCAAAGCGCTCTTCAATTTTTGGTTACTTTGTATAGTTTTTTGACCCTTTTGCAATGCTGTGGAATTAATCATGTGCCATGAATGACTTCATTCCTGTTTTGACGATGCAGAGTTCTTGTCGCCATGTGCGGACGAAATTTCAGTGATAACAGTGGGTCCTCGCATGCGGCCCACGTGCCCTGAACCCTAAATGCACTATCTCCTTATGCCCTAACCCTAATCGACCTACCGCCTATCTCATTTGTGAATTCACCCTGAGCCTCTCCTACTCTGCAACTGTGGCAGAGTTATTGTGATGGCTGGAGGCTCCTCCCTCGGTGGCTCCACGCTCGACTCTAAGCATTGGCTTGGTTGTATACCTTCCTTATAGCGCCGTGTACCCATGTAAGATCTAATACTCCCTTTAGGAAATCGCACTCCTGTTGAATCTTGACCTATGTTTGGCCACTAAATAAAATCGCACGAGCCTCTCTCGTGAGTTCCTCCTTTGTGGTTCTTTCTGTTCTGTGTTGTCTGTGGTATTTTTTTGTTCGGTTTTTTTTTTTTGTGTGTGTTATTTTTTTGTACAGCTTATAGGCTACCCTGGGCCGTGGCGTTTGGTCTTGGGCACTGATTTGTGATGTGTGGTTTCAAAAAAAAATCCCCTTGTGGGATCTGCCTACTCCATATGCATTTCCATGTGAGATGGGCTTTGATATGGTGTAGCTTTAGGGTGCTTGGACATTGGGCCTCGGACACATTTGCGTTGGCATAGTGCATGGGACTTTCGTTCCTCCTCCTCATTGGTTTGGTGTTGGGATCTGTGTTGCATTGAGCATAGTGGCACTCCCTCATGGGCTCATCCTCCATGTGAATTGGTTTGGAGCTTGTGTGCTAGCTTTGTACGTTTTCTAGGTTCTTGCGGGCTTCTCCATGTGGCTTTGGGCGCTGGACTGCGTGCTGGTGCTGGCGCATTGGCAGCCCAGCCTTTAATGAGTTACCCATGTGTGGTTGGGGAAATTATGGAACATGGCGTGGTCAATGAATGTAGTTACGTTCTGGTCATAGTTACCATTCTTTTCTTTTTATGTTTGCAAGTCGTTTATGAAAATGGATACTCATGGAAGCTCTAGAGGTGGTGGGTTTATTCTATAACTATCTTTACAAAAGATGGTCGTGGTTGTTTCTTGCAGTCCTCCGATGATGTTTATGCATGGCGTCAGTGGATTGTTTATGCTACACTGATTCTTACTGTTGTTATTACACCGGATCCTGAGGTGGCTAAAGAGTTGCTGAGCTCCCCTCATTTTGCTAATAGACCCCTCAATAAGTAGCGACTGGGGATCCTTAACCTAGATGAAACTAGAAGCTGACAAAGACAAGATCGTGGCTTGTTTGGTATGAATTTTATGCCACCAATCATTCAATAGAAGGTTGTGTTCTCCGTTGTAGGAGAAGGGTTCCTTCACACCTTCAGCAACGGCTACATGAATAGATCCATGCAAGCCCGTTGTTCTTTGCATTCCATAATGAGCATGATAGAAAAACGTTCCAGGTCTATCCACTTTAAATTTGTAGACAAAGGTCTCTCCTGGCATGGTACTTACATTTTCTTTTTTTTACTGTAATTTGGTAGAGGGCGTGGCCTTTTTGTGTGTGTGTAAAATGGTAGAGCACGTGGGACTATACTGTATCAATTGTATAGTGGGAAATAAGCATGGGCGATATGGATTCAATAGTGAGGGTATAGTGGCTATAGAAAACGGTTGGGTGCATAGCATGCGAAATGAAATCTAGTTGAAACATCGAACACAACTTTGCCTACAGAAACAGAGCAGCATAAACCTGGAGGAAAAGCAGGTCCTGGCATTCTTGGAGTTAACATTGGCAAGAACAAAACAACTGAAGATGCAGTTGCTGACTATGTTCAGGGAGTTCACACATTGTCTCAGTATGCTAACTATATGGTACTGTTTTTAGAATCATGGTTGGCTTATTTAATCAAGCATGTTTAATATTTTTCACGTAGTGTTTGAACTTCTGTATTTTATTGGTTGGTTTATCAAGGATGAGAGATTAAAGGGATCCATTTACTTTTAACTGTACTATTTAACATGGTAAGATATTAAATTTTATGTCTTTGGTAATATTCTTATATACTAGAAACCTCCTATAGAGATAGTAGGTTTCTTTTGACTGAGTTGAGAGCTTCCTGTTTAGCATGCCTCTCAGTTCAGGTGGGATTCTATTCTTCCTGTTGTTTAATTGCACATTACAGAGATTTTTTTTTTTTTACTGGCTTGTCAACATATCTTCAGTATTTTAATCTAGTTTATCAAAGCCTATTTCCAAATTGTTTACTATTATGTATGCTACCTTGTAATGGTTTCCAGCCTACTTGGTTCCAGGAGTTATTTTTTTTTTTTTATATATAACTAATTGTTTGTTTAATTGAATCAAGTGTTAAATTCACTTAATATTTCCACTGTGTAGAATGTTATACTACTTTACTTTCAAATGGCATATTGTTTATATATAGATCGGTGTAAATAAAAAAAATGTGTTTTTGGCTTGCAGGCTAGGTGGAGGTGGAGCTTGGAGCTCAGATTTTCATCTAATTAAAGGGTTTCAGGGTTCGAACAGTTTCATTCCTGAACTATCCTTCTTACATGCAGGTAGGTGGGTAGGCCCTGGTTCAAGTTTTTAAACCAAGGCTCTGATACCATGTGTAAGAACCTTATTTAACAAAGCCTAAAAAAAATTGTAAATTTAAACATTAAGATTATTTAGCATAAACAATAATTAATTTCATTCAGCATATAAGCAGCATAAATTTAAATTTATGAACAACAATCTCATAAATTACATAACAATCCCATAACCCAACAAATTCATGAATATAGATACCTCTGGCTGATGCTATTATCCCAATATCCGGCTATCCTCTCTGCTGCTTGCCCAAAACTCTGCCTGATGTTCTGACCAAACCTTGCCCAAAACTGACTAACCACCCAGCCAGCTAGGAGCAGCCTATCTAGCTCCCTAGCTCCAGGATTCCATGAGGATTCCTGGCCCCCGAGCCCAAAACTCCCAGCAACCTGGTGCCCCCTGCAACAGTTCACCCAAACTCCAAACCAGGAAATACAGTCCTTCCCCCAAAATAATGCTTCCTCCCCACATTTTCATAATCCCCTTCCCCAAAGGCCTCTGCCCAATCATATCCTCCCCCATTCACCGAATCCTACCCTCCTTTAATGCCACCCACCTTATCCCTCCATTTATTACCTTGTCCTTCCATTTATCACCTTATCCCTCCACTCAACACCCTATCCCCTGTCATACGTAAAGTTTCATAATAATTAAATTAAAGTTATTAAGCCTTTAATTCTTTACCCAAATCATTAAATGTGTTAAGTAATCAATTAATTAATTAATTGACATGTATTAAACAATAAATAAATAATATTATTAATAGTTAATCATTACTTAACTAATACACATTAAGACAATTAATTATTTAATTAACTATACTTAATAAACCCTATGCAACTATTTAACCAGTGTTGTTATACTCCAAGGGTGTCACTCACCATTTTGACTAAGTTTGGAAGTTGTCTGACACTTGAGTCAATACTCTACATGTCGACCTTGTGTGAGACTAAGGGATTACTAAGGAATACAGAATCTTATTTATTGTGCACCCCTCATAAATCCTCGTGAGTGACTTTCTCAATCTTCCCTCATGGCATCATGAACCTCTCATAAACAAGGTATTCATTAACCTTCAGTTTAGGTCATGGTGGGATTGCTATTAGGCTATGGAAAGGAAGTTGCCACACTTATCTCTAATATATTTGATATATGTGTATGACCCCTTTACTCTATATGTGACCTGGATTATCAAGTGTTACCATGCATGCATCCACTAACAATAATCAATATTAATAACTCATATACATTAAATCCATAACTAAAACCATCATCATAACACATGCGTAAAACTCAAGTACTCATAATCAAAGTCAATAGTCCACTCCCTGTCTCAATATGGAGTCCAAGTAATTTTGTCAATGCCATCAGTATCCTCTTCATGTCATGTTTCCTGCACACTCAGGAAGCCTCATCATAATGCATGTCAATGCTATACATTAATATTAATAACTTAACAAATTAAATACTCAATGATGACATAAGTTTTAACTCATAAACCAAATCAACTAATCATAAAGTATCATGTTTTAACTAGATCCCTTGCACACAAGTGTCCTCAAAGAATATATCAATGGTATGAAAATGTGATTAGTGGAACTGGATGTTACATACACCCCCTCTTGTTTTAAACTTCATCCCAAAGTTTTTACAGTTTAACAATGAAAACAATAAATATAGTTGCTACTAATCTATATATCAAATTTTCAAAATAAATATGGAAACTGTTGATGCATCTCATATGCATCCTCCCAAGTGGCAGAATGTGGACTATAACTATCTCAATGGACCTTTACCTAATCAACCAATCAACATTGTATTTTTCGAGTGCGAAGGTCCATAATGCATATTGGCTCTGCTATGAGAGCACCCTTGTTTGATACCTGCAATGAACATGAATCAATAAAATGTGATGAATCTGAAATATAATGATGTAAAATTGAAACATGAAACAAATTATGCATATGTCTCAAATAATCAGGTAAGTCTAGTCAGTAAGCCACGGGTCCTTTCTTTTCTACAACTTAGAAAGGTCCCACAAAACTTGGAGAGAGTTTAGCACCCTTTCCAAACTTAATCGAACTCTTATGTGGCTTCTGTTGATAGTGAGAGGGGGGTGAATTAGTATCAAGTACAATTTTTAAAAAATTTCAAATTGTACTTAAACCATTCAATTATATCCAATGAGAAATGAAAAATAGTATAAGAGTTACACCAATACACCATAATACACCATGCACAATATATGAGAAATAATCAATAGTTATTGTTCAAGGAAAGTAATGACTTCCAAAGGTAGCTACATCTTCCAAATATAAAGGGAGGGATAAACCTCCAAGAGGAAGATACAATCCTCCAATATCAAGAGAGGTTTGACTTCTCCATCCTTGCCCCTTCCTTCCACCCAAGAATATATGAGAGATAATAAAACTTTACATTAAATCATCACCATCAACCAACCATCACATATAACCTGATAATGCTTCCTGAGGCTTCTTCAACTTCTGTAATTCTTCAATTCTTGGAATACTTTGATCCTATAGATAATATTACTCAATGTATTCTCTGAAACTCCTCCAAGTTTCACTCCTTGAATCCTACCCAAAATTAAGTTATAGAGAGAATGGTAGACCTTATTCAATTTTGGTTTATTCGGGAGAGATAACTTGTACAGAATGCCCCATGCTCAATATTTAACATCAGATTTTGAAACTCGAAAAAAAGAAACTATAGCCCGTACTATTTCCAATGAAATTGGTCTCACTTCATTTGGATTCACTATGGATAATTTAGGACTTTTTTACCCGAAACACATGTTTATTGACTAGCTTCAGGACTAGTCAAAAACCCTATCTTCCACAGAGTGTATCTCCAAAACTATAGCGAGTAAAGATATGAATTTTTTACCATAGGTACCTAGATATGTCTTATCCATAACATATCAATTTACCCATTTGAATCATTCTATAAAAACAGTTATAGAGAAAATGGTAAGATTATCTTTAAATAACATACCTTTGAACACATCACCAAAAGACTTCATCCTCCCTTGAAATCCAGCCTTCGTTTCTTCAGATTTCCACTGAAATTCGAATTTTGTGTATAATGAATGTATAATGATATGTATTTATACCATTTATGTCACTTTTTTTTAACATTAGGGCTGACCTAACACTTTCTTATTTTGTAATTCTTTTCTTTAATTATCTCCAGGATCGAGTTGTACTTCCTTCTTCAATTCACTTTGTCATCTTCAAAAATTGATTTCTCCTCAACCATGAGGATACACGTGATCTACCACCAACCACCAGAAACAACATGATGCATATTATTCATCCATGGGTGTTTTGTTTTCATGTGCACTGTCCTTCATATCCAAATACCTTCATCAATCTTGCGGTCCAAAACCAATGACTAGGGTTGACATCAATGACAACAACCAATATTCCAACAATATCCCCCTTTGTCATTGATGGAAATACTCATGATACCAATTTCTCTCCCCCTTTGACATCAATGGCTAAGGGTAGGGCTGCTCACTCTGAGTTCAATGGCATAAGGTGACCTTCTTCTTTGGGGTTGTTCCCCCTAAACATGTGGCACACAATAATACTTCATCCTTATTTTTGGTCTTTAGGAATTTTTCTTCCTTGGAATCCTTTTGTGTGGCTTTTGTATTCTCTCTCTTCTTCATGTATATGATGTATATGTTGTTTGGTATTCTTGTTACAGTTGCAACCAATCTTCTTGGGTTATTTTCTCTAATTTTACATTTTTGAGAGTCAAACGTAAGAGTGTATCCTTGATCACACATTTTACTAACACTGAGTAGATTATGCTTCAAGTCTTCAACCAATAGGACATTCTTTTCTTTTACATTTTTTCTTCCAAACTCTAATACACCTTCTCCAAGTATTTTGGCAGATGAGTCATCTCCAAATGCAACATTACCACCCTTTCTCTTCAAGATGATGAATTTGTCTTCATCCCCAGTCATGTGTGAAGAACATCCACTGTCTATGTACAATTCATCTTTTTCTTTACATTCTTCAGCAGTCAATTCTATTTGACAATATTCATTGTTTGGAATCTCTTTCCTTCTCCATACTGTGGTTGGAATAGCGACATCTTCATTCATATATCTACAATCTCGTGCTTTGTGACCAATATAATTACATTTGTAGCATACCATGTTTTTTTCCATCGATGGGGAAAATGAATTATAACTTCTGTTGAAAAATCCACGATTATTTCCATATCTTCTATTTACACCATTCATGTTTCTTGCGTATTTGTTCCTTTCATTGATTCTGCAATTAATTGCCTTATGTCCAAAATTTTTGCAAGTATAACAATGACCAAGAAAGAAATTTTGATACCTTGGAGTAAGTGACCTTCTTTGTGATGTAGTCCATCTGGGTTCATGATCTACTCTTATCTAGTTTCCTTCATACTGATTGAATCTTCTTTGATTCTTGAAGGTAGGAGGTCTTCTTCGATATTCATCTCTTTTGTAATCATTCCTTTTTTTTGGTATCCTGGTCCACTTCTCATCAACTGTCTCTGTAGCTCTTTCTTCAAACTTCTTGTTGGTATTTTCATTTTCTTTATATGAATTTTCACCCATGCATCCAATATTTGTTAAGTCTTTTGGCACTTGAGATTTTCTTAAGCTCTTCCTCAGTGAGACAACTTCTTGTTCAAGTTTCTCACAATCTTCTTCTTTCTTCATCATTTGGACATTCCTTACTTCTCAAATTCTTCTTTCTTCTTCAAGTAGATTTTTCAAGGAAATGATTTCTTCTCTTAGTTTCTCAAAGTATTATAAATGTTTCTTCAAGCTTACAACTGTATTTTCACAACTACCCAATTCACTTCTTAGTTTTCTATGCGTGTCTTTGAGCTTGCTAATTTCAATCTCAACATGCTTCAGTTTTTTAATATTCTCATCTTCTTTTTGAATAATTCATGCTTCATGATTTTATTCTTCTTCATTGGACTTTTCTTCTTTAGTGTCATTTCTTTCAATCCTTGGATGAGTACATTCAAATTCAACATATCCTACTCCTTCACAATTAAAGCAAAAGAACTTACCTTTATTTTCTTCTTTGAAATCTGAGATGTTGTAGTTTGCTTCAACTTCTTCTTTTTCTTTTTCTTCTTCCCTTGCATAAAGGTCTTGTATCTTGTCTGAAATATCTTTTGATGATTGACATGATCCCACCTTAGATTTCACTGAATCTATCAATCCATCCAGGATGGAATCTATTGCCAATTTTTTGTTCCTTTTTGCTTCCTTCTGAGATGCAGTCTTTGGTTTCTTCAATGCATTGTATCCTGAAGAAACTGAGAACCAAACATATGCCCCAAGAGATTTCAAGTAAGTTTCCATTCTATTACTCCAGTATTCAAAATTTATTCCATCAAATGGTGGAATCCCATTTGGAATTTTCTCTTCCATTTCTGCTTAGGATCTTCCTTCCAGTGGTCAAATTGTACCGAAGGTAACCCGCTCTAATACCAATTATTGATACTAAGAGGGGGGTGATTTGCTATCAAGTACAATTTAAAAACCTTTTCAACTTATACTTAAACCATTCAATTATATCCAATGAGAAATGAACAATAGTATAAGATTTACACCAAACACCACAATACACCATGCACAATATATGAGAAATAATCAATAGTTATTGTTCAAGGGAAGTAATGACTTCCAAAGGTAGCTACAACTTTCAAGTATAAAGGGAGGGATAAACCTCCAAGAGGAAGATACAATCCTCCAATATCAAGAGAGGTTTGAATTCTCCATCCTTGCTCCTTCCTTCCACCCAAGAATATATGAGAGATAATACAACTTTACATTAAATCATCACCATCAACCAACCATCACATATAACCTGATAATGCTTCCTGAGGCTTCTTCAACTTCTGCAATTCTTCAATTCTTGGAATACGATCCTATAGATAATATTACTCAATGTATTCTCTGAAACTCCTCCAAGTTTCACTCCTTGAATCCTCCCAAAAATTAATTTATAGAGAGAATCGTAGACCTTATTCAATTATAGTTTATTTAGGAGATCTAACTTGTACAGAATTCCCCACGCTCAATATTTAAAATCAGATTTTGAAAATAGAACAATAGAAACTAAAGCCTGTACTATTTCCAATGAAATTGGTCTCACTTCATTTGTATTCTCTATGGATAATTTATGACTATTTTACCCAAAACACCTGTTTATTGAAAAGCTTTATGACTAGTCAAAAACCCTATCATCCATAGAGTGTATCTCCAAAATTATAGCAAATAAAGATTTGAAGTTTTTACCACACATACCTAGATATGTCTTCTCCATACCATATAAATTTCACCATCTGAATCGTTCTAGAAACAAAGTTATAGCGAAAATGGTAAGATGACCTGTAAATAACATACCTTAGAACACATCACCAATAGACTTCGTCCTCTCTTGAAATCTGGCCTTCTTTTCTTCAGATTTTCACTGAAATTCGACTTGTGTGTATAATGAATGTATAATGATATATTTATACCATTTATGTCACTTCCTTTTAACATTAACGTCGACCTGACACTTTATTATTTTGTAATTATTTTCTTTAATTATCTCTAGGGCTAACCTGTACTTCCTTCTTCAATTCCCTTTGTCATCTTTAAAAATTCATTTATCCTCAACCATGAGGATCCAAGTGATGTGCTACCTACCATCGGAAGCAACATGATGTAATTATCCATCCATGCGTGTTTTTTTTTCATGTGCACTGTCCTTCATGTCCAAATACCTTCATCAATCTCGCAGTCCAAAACCAATGACTAGGGTTGACATCAATGAAAACAACCAATATTCCAATAGCTTCATTCGCAAAAAAATTTATCATCAACCTCATAACTAGGATCTATATGATGCGCATCAACATAAATCTTTTGTCGGTCTTGCGCTTCCTTAATTCTTTTCATTATGGTTGGCATATGATATTCAATTTCTTGAAACACTCTTGGTCCCAGCATGACCCTATATTCTAGTTGATCCCAACTCAAAGGTTTCTGACATGGTCGTCTGCATAGAAACTGAAAAGGTGTCATCTTTATCGAACTCTGTTAACTATTACTATACGCAAATTATACCAATGGTAAAAATTATTCCCATCGTTTATGTTGATCCATCACATACATTCAAAGCATATCATCTAAAATTTGATTTGTTCTTTCTATTTGTCCATCAATTTTGGGCTAATATGCAGTACTCAAATTTAATTGAGTGGCCAATGCCTCTTGGAAACTAGTCCAAAAATGTCCAGTGAATACAGATCCTCAATCAAATATTATCTTTCTCGGTACACCATGCAATCTTACAAATTCATTAACAAAAGTTCTAGCTATGTCAGGTGCTTGATATGTCATATGAACTGGAATAAAATGTGCACTCTTCATTAAAGTCTCGACAACTACAAAAATAGGATCATGTCTCCTTTCCATCAATGACAATCCAAATATAAAATCCATCAATATAACTTCCCATTTTTATTCAGTAATCACATGTGGTTGTAATAATCTCACTGGATGTCTATGTTTAGCCTTCACTTGCTGACATTCAAGACATCTCGCCAAATAGTTAACTAGATATCAGTTTCCATTCCCTTCCAAAAGAATAAAGGTTTAAGATCTGCCTTCATTTTTGTGACTCTAGGATGGGCCATATACACTGCTTGATGAGCTTCCCTCAAAATTAAGTTTCTTAGTTTTTCATTTGGTGGTACATAAATTCTGCTATTGTATCTTAATAGTCTATCACTGTCCAAATAATAACCCTCATATATAGGTATCATCATGGTATCTTGTTTGATATTGTCCTTTACTTCCTTGTACCAGTTCTCATCAATCTGTAATGCTAAAATTGTTTCCCAAAAAATCATTTTTAGTGGTATTACTGAGAAAATGTGGGGTCTTCGACTCAACGCACCTGCTAATTTATTAAATGTTCCTTTAATGTACATTATTTCAAAATCATACTCACTTAAAAGTTCTAACCAATGTCTTTGTTGTGCATCCAATTCACTCTGTGTACAAATGTGTTACAATCCATTGTGATCAGTTTTCAACTCGAATTTCGGTCCAACAAGGTAGTTTCTTCAAACTCGTAAGGCATAAACAATCACTAATAATTTCAAATCGTTTGTCATTTAATTCTCTTCATGACTCATTAGTTTTCTTGAAATATATGTGATAACTCGACCTTCTTGCATTAGTAATCCACCTAACCCTTCCTTGGATGCGTCAGTGCATACTAAGAATTCCTTGTCCATATTAGGAACTTTAAATATCAGTGTCGTTGTTAATAATTATTTAAGATTATGAAATGCTTCATCGCATTTATCTGACCATATAAATTTCTTATTCTTATTTTTAAATTTTGTAATTGGATTTGATATTTTTAAAAATCCTTCGACGAAGCGTCTATAGTAACCTACCAATCCCATAAAAATACGTACTTGATCCAGATGGATCTCGGTGGCCATCCACCTTTTCCACTGAATCACCATTTTGATCCCGTGGTTTTATTAAACCATGATATTCACCCTTTTGATGGGGAATGAAATGTAATTTCATCTTCATTTCTTAATTACATACATCATGTAATGATTTCCTAGTGGTATTATGTACATGTCTACAACATAGCATTAATGCATCAGATCTCATTAGAACTTTGCAGTTAAGCACACTCGGGATAGAGTAGTACTGGGATGGGTGACCACCCAAGAAGTACTAGTGTTTTACATGCCTATGACATTTTATAAGCTTAGTCCAATTTATCCCACATGCATCATGGGAATTTTTCTCCTCTCACTCTCACATATATAATTGAGGTGAAGGAGGCTCTTTAAGAATGTAATGGAGTGTGATGTAAATCTTGTTGCGAATGAAGTGTATCCAATATCTCTTTCTTTTCAGAGATAAACTACCCCATTCTGTCAGTTTTTGTTCTACAATGTTTTTCTCTCTTGTTCATTAATAGACGTTGGTTTTCACTATATTTCTGTGTTCTCTGCATTATATTTGTGTACTTCCTTGTTATATATCGGTTATAGTTTTTTCTTCATGTCATTCTCAAAATAATTCAGATCAGTGGTATCAGAGTAGGATGCGCCTTGTCATTTCTTAGAGAAAATCCCCAACGAGGTCAGGGTATAAAGAGTTGGGTCTCAAGCTAGTTTCGCTTGAAGAAAAATTATCTCGCCATCCCAAGCAACCTCCTCTGGTGAAAGAAAAGAGAGATGACAAAGAAAGAGATCCTTTCAAGACTTTTCTCGAGGAATCCCTCATGCGACAAAGGAACGAGATGATGGAAAACTTTTCTCAAATCCTTTGAAGAATACTGATGGTGGTGGTTGAGGCATCTTCTACAAGAAGCCATTTCGCAAGTGTGACACCCTTCAAGGTACAAGTAAATTTTGATATCCCCTTATTTGAAGGCCAGATAGATTCATATGCTCTAGAAAAATGGTTGAATCTTCTAGAAGGTTATTACTCTGCCCAAAAAATTTCTGACAGTGAAAATATCACCTTTGTGCTCCTTAAATCCCTTCCCCATGTTAGAGTTTGGTGGGAAGGTTACTAGGAGAGGTACAACGTGGATGAATTTTGGGAGAGAGCCCACTTGGATGGCCTTTGTAGATGCCCTAAAGGAGGAGTTCTACCCCATCGAAAACTATGATGACCAATACATTAGATGGACAAATATGCATTAGAAAAGAGACCAGACAGTGTCAGAGTACATCAACATATTTCATACCTTGCACTCAAAGTTGGGTATCAAAGACTCTCATCCATGGATGATTTTAGGGGCTAAATTTCTCTCATGAGCTATTTTTTCATGGTTTTTCCAAAAACAAGATTCGCTATTTTAAAAATGATTTGCCCAAATTCTATAGGATAAAATTATTTTACCTTAAAAATCGCCAAAATTTTATAAAACATATATAAAATCCTTAGAAATTTGAATATTTAAAAAAAATTATCGCTAAACATTTATAGTTGGAATATGAAGGATTAGTAAGATTCTCCAAGGTTTCTACATTTTAAAATAAATTTCCATCCTTAAAATCATCCCTGCTCTCAGGGGTACCTGGTTTTGAAATACCGCAGTGGTCTACACATGTAGATCCAAACAGAGATGGATTTCTTGGACATCTCATCAATAAGAGATGCTTATCGATATGCAGTCAAAATTGAGCAGAAATTGAAGTAGCTGAGTAAGTGGCATAAGCATGGAAAAGGAAAATCTAACTCACATAATGAAGGACAAAGAAAGGAAGGTCAACCTCAAGATATCCAGTCCCAGGTGCAGGTAAATAAGGGTAACGAGAAGTCTAAGAAAGTCACCAAAAAGTGGTGCGAGTTCCACAACAACCCTTGGAACAACACTGATGAATGTCGCTCAATAGAATCATTGGTGGTCGAGCTTAAAGACAAAGAGCCAAACCTCAACTTGGAACCCGATTCAGAAAATAATAAAAGGACACAGATCATTGATGCAGAACCCATTGCTACTATTGTAACTACAACAATCCAACCATAAGAGGATCCTAAGGAGGGGGAGTGACTCTTCCATTAAAAAATGTGGGTGAAGGGGACCCCACTGCATTTTATTGTTGATAGCGGAAGCCAAAATAACATCATATCAAAAGAGGTTTCAAACAGTTGGATTTGTCAACAACACCACACCCACATTCATACAACATCGATTGGATTTTCTAGAGTCAATATCTTCGTGTCAACCAGCAGTGTCATCTGTCCTACGACATCAATCCCTTGAAGGATGAGCTATTGTGTGATGTTTCCCCACTGGAAGTCTATGATGTTATATTAGGCCAGCCATATATGTGGAGGCGTCATGCTATTTATGAATGTCGGCCCCATAGCATCATTGTTACTGTAGGGGGTCAGCTATATCAGATACTAGACGTAGTTTTGACTATTGTCCCACCAAAACAATGCCACAAAGTAATATCTCATACTGCAAAGTTTAGCCTCTTCACAATCCGATCAAAAGGTGAACAGAAGGACATTGCAACCACTACAACATTATCCCAATACTTTTCTATCTAGAAAAAGAAGATCGACAATATTGTAGAAGAGTACCAAGATTCTATTGTTGCATCTATGGGGGTGCCTCCACACTGCCCCATCAAGAAAGGTTATAAAAAAACCCTTCATACTCTTCATGATGCATCTTCACTACAAATTCCTCCCACACTCAGGTAGATCATGCAGTTATATTGGTTGAATGGATCCAACCCCTCCAACAATAGGCTCGGGACTTCCTTCAACAAGTTAAGCAAGACAACTTCTTTAGCAATGCAAGCAACACACCAAACTTTAGATTTAGCAAAATGCTCCCCGTCTCCCAAGGGAACTTGATGAAAAGGGGACCATTCCTCCCTAAAGGGGGAGGAATTATCCAAATGGATCTCGGTTTCCATCCACCTTTTCCACTAAATCACCATTTTGAGCCTATGGTTTTAATAAACCATGATATTCACCCTTTTCATGGGGAATGGAATGTAATTTCATCTTCATTTGTTAATTACAAATATCATGTAATGATTTCCTAGTGGTATTATGTGCATGCCTACATCATAGTGTTAATGCATCAGATCTCATTAGAACTCCGTATTTACACGCACTTAGGCTAAATTAGTGCTGGGATGGGTGACTGCCCAGGAAGTACTAGTGTTTTACATGCCTATGGAATTTTATAAATTTAGTCCAACTTATCCCACATGCATCATGGTATTTGTTCTCTTCTCACTCTCTCATATATAATTGGGTTGAAGGAGGACCTTTAAGCATGCAATGGAGTGTGATGCTGATGCAGACCCCCTTCCCTCCTGGGGCTGCGTGACCTCCCGGTCTCTGGATATTCTTATTCCTGATTCAGATCGACTCTTAGGGCTCCATTTTGAACCCAAATCAATATTACATAGGCCCCTTTTCCCTCTATGTGCAGGTTTTGTCAGGCCCACCTAAATTCCATGGTCAGGATTTGACCGATAACAATCTGCCCGTCGATCGATGACTCACAACAATATCAGGCTGCCAACGTGCTCACCCTTTAAGGAAGAGCCCTATCCCTGATATTTGAAATTTCTAGCCTGATCTCCCTTTTGATCGTGCCCATTGATCTCCTGTCTTGACGAGATCAACAACTTTGGCTCACATCTGGCTATGAACTAGCGCATTCACTAATTCTGCCTTTTCTCCCCTCGATTATTCCCTACCGTCAATTTCCCTTCTCAAATCAATGACCCTAATCCTCTTTGGGTTTCCAGCCTTTGGAAATCTCAACTCCTCATGCTCTGCAAGCTCCTTTTGTTAAGCGCCTTCATCGCATGTGTCCTCCGGCTACATTCTCATGTGACCATGCGATTACCTATTAAATATCACACACCTTTAATCTCCCAAAATGTTTCAGGACCATCGATCTCCTGATCTTGACAGTACCTCTGGATTTACGTTTCACATCTTCCCTCTCCAAATCAACGGACGATATCTTCTTCCTCTGAATCAACGTATGAAATCTATTCGCGATTTTGGACTTCGGGACTTTCAATTTTCAAACCTCCCTTTCTTCTGGAGATATTTCTCTGAAATGGCTCGATCTCTAGCCACCCATCCTTCTAATCGACAGATATTCTCCCTCTTTGGAACTTTGGCCTCTGTGACCATATCAACGGTCCTGCAAATTCTTCTTAGATCAACGACCGAGATCTTATCTGGGTCTTTAGAACTTTTCCTCCTCTGATTTTCCTTGGATTTCTAGATATGGCGATGTGTGTCCGCCTTCACATCAACGACTCCTATCATTTCTAAGACTTCGACCTTAGGCATTCTCAAATCTCAACAACCACAAATATCTGAAGTGAAATCTTCTGGCACCCTAGATATTCTGACAACTATCCTCTCTTGATCCAACAACTGTTCAATGACTATCTAACAGAGTGAATCTCTTTCCTCCACATGTCCCTTCACATATAAACGACTTGAGCTCTTCCTTTGGGATCAATGACCCTCAATAATTTCAGCCTTCGGTGCTTCAGAACTTTTCAAAACTTCTTTCCATAAAAACTGCGGAGTGAAATCCTCCAAAGTCCAAAATATGGTGACTCTTGTTCTCTTTTAGATCGATGGCTATTAGCTCTTCGACACTTCTGACTTCAGGAGTCTCAAACTTCTATGCACTCATTTCTCTCAGAGTAATTTTACCCAGAGACTTAGATTTGTTGACAACTTTCTCCTCGCAGATCGACAACCCTTAGCTCTTCGACTATTCAGGGTTTGGGTGTTTCAACCTTCTATGCGCTCGTTCCTCCCAGAGCGTCTTCACTCAAAATGGATGTATTTTTGCCACACATCCTTTCATATGATGGACAATCCTTATTCACTTTGGGACTTCAGGAATTTTTTGAGTCATCTCTCCTGCGTATACACAACACTAAATCTTGTGCACCTTCTCGTGATCATACAACAGCTAATCCTCTGCGCTCAGATCCAACGCTTGAGATATGTTTCCTCCTCTGCGCTTCCTTATGTCACTAGACATTGATCTAACAATCCAGGCTCCTTTCCCATAACCAATATAACAGTTTTTGTCCCTCCTCCTCCTGATCTTTTGATTTCTTCTGCCTTAGAAGATTTTGTCTATGTTCAAATGCTTCGACCTTTAAACTTTCTCTTATGAACGCGACTATCTTGGGTCTCACTTACACTCTTGAAAGTGTTATCTCTTATGAGATTTAGGACTTAGAATACATTTATCACTCAAACAATCCTTGCATTATCCCTTCTGATCTTGATCTCCTCGAATATTTTGATCTCCTACACACTCCTTGCATTTCTGGGATTTTGTCAAACTCATATCCGAACGATTTCTTGAAAATAAATTCTTCTCGCCCTCATGGAGATGTCCTTGATCAATGCACACCTTGCAGAGCTCCTCCATACAGAGTGTTCAGTAACTTTGTTTCTCCCTGAACTCAACGTAGATTTCTCTTTGTGCACACTTGCACTCGCTCGATGCTTGCCTAGCAGAGCTTTATGGAGTTCTCATTAACTCTAGTTCTCTCTGAACTCAACAAAGAGTTCTTCTGGTGCACTCCTTGCACTTCTACTGATGAAGGTACAATGGTATCTCTCCTGAGCTTTTCCTTAGGTTAACTCACCTCTTTCAACTCACTCCTTGTGTACTGTGTGCACTCCTTGCACTCAAAAACTCTAAGATGAGAAACAATTGAAAATCATATACTACTTCACCAATTCATACATTCAGAACGTGAATGACAAATAAAAGTATAACAATGAACACAAATACATAAACACACTATGTGCAGGAAAATCTATTTTTCTATTATCTGTGTGTGTCTATACAGATGTTTACAAAAACTGGATTGTAACAGAGTCCCATTTCAATCAAATTCTCCTAATCTAACTCTATCCTGAGTTCTTCTTATAAGACCTCTCTCCTTGAGATCTCTTTCCAAAGTCTCCTAATTACAAAAGAGGGCTCTACGAGATTATCCTATTCACCGCCTTAGTGCTATCACTGTCTCAATTACAACACAATACTCCTACAGATACATTCCATAAATGTTTATCTAGACCTGACTACGATCTAGACCCGCTACAGGAAAAAATTAAAGGAAACCCTACCCACTACATGTACAAAGGTATGGTCTAGAATTTACAGCCTTACAACCGAAAAATCCATATTGGATTATATTTCAAAATTTAAAAATGGGAGGGTCGGCTCCTCTCCCTTTCTCCATTGCATGTCTATGTGTTGGCATGCTGGCACATTTGTTGAGGTGGAGCGATGCTCCTACATCATACTCCACTGCTGGGAAAATCATGAGCTCCTACTCATGAGCTCTTCTTCTCCAATGTTGAGATCTTCCTGGATCCCAAAATCTTCCTTGGAGTTGTCCTCTTGCTCCTCTCCAGCTATGCCACTTATGTTGCTACAGCTTCTTTTGTTTCTCCCCTACTGTTGTTGTAGGTTCTCTTCTGTTCAACTTTCCTTTACTAACTTCTTCTTGCGCTGACCTCAACATCAGCTTCCTGATTTCCTCTATTACCCTATCCAACTGCTCTAGTGGTTGGTTCTTCTTATGCAGTCTTCTCGGCTGTAACTCTTCCTTATCAGTGGGTATATCATCATGATCCCCCATGTCGTTTTCTTCTTCTGTGGAATTATCTTGCCACTCTACTGCAGACTCCAGTTTTGCAGTTTCATCTCTGAGTTGTCTCTCAACTCCTTCCTTCTTTGACATCTTGATTTCTGTCACCTCCCTTTGTGTTGGCAGATCTCCAAATCCCTCCAACCGTTCCTCGGGCTAGTATGCTCCTCTATATGCTTCCAAATTGACCTGTCGGATGTGCAATATTTGCACCATTACCCTTCTCTCTATAGCTTCCAATTCTTCATACAGATCAACAAAATCCATGTTGTCTGTTTCCTCTTCTATTGTAGGCTCTAGTGCTGTAGTCATCTCTGTTCCAGCTTCCTGGATGAAAATTTTGAGCCATTATTTTGAATGCTCCTCTCATTCTATTGGGGTAGTCATCCAAATGGATATTGATGTCCACCCCCCTTTTCCAATTGGCTCAAAACAATTTTCTGACAATTTTGGCAATTTACTATTTTTAGCAGTTTTAACTTTCGGGGCCATTTTGAGGGCTTAAATGAAGGTTTTTCGGTATCGATCTCATTAATTATATACAAAGGAATTATTGATCCCCCACAATGAATATCCTCAGCGATACCTTTCCAACGGGCTATCACACGCCTAAAACGGAGATCGTATGTAGAAGTTACGACCCCGGGAAGTTGATGTACTAACTTACCCAAATGGGGCCCACATGAACTTTGGCGCTTCATCTCCTAGGGTTAGGTTTTTGGATGCCTAGGGTTTTTGGCATTCTTTCTTATTATAAAAATTCCTTTAGAGCCTCATTGTAACCTTCTACTAGTGAATGTGTGCTACCGTCACATCTCTTCTCAGAGATAAGCCGCCACCATTCCAGCAAGCTTGTTTTCGCTGCATTTTACAGTTTCAGCTTATTTCGTTATTGAATAGAAATCTAGTTTTACTGTATCTTTGTTATTTTGTGTTAAGAACCTATTAATAATATGTATTCATTTCATTTTTCTCATAAAATATGGATCAATGGCATCAGAGCAGTCTGCTCCTTGTCGTCTTAATGCATGTCCCCAACGAGGTTGAAGTACAAAGAGTTGGGTCTCGAGCTTGTTTGTCTTGAGGACAGAAGCTCTCACATGCCCAAGAGACCTCCCATGGCAGGAGAAAATAAATATTATGGGATAGGAGATCCTTTAAAACTATTGATTGAGGAATCCCTCATGCAACAGAGGAATGAGATGATGAATAGTTTCGCGCAAATCCTTCGACGACTACCAACAGGCGATGCATCTTCTTCGAACGGAGGTGCCGCCCCCTTCAAGGTACAAATAAACTTTTATATTCCTATATTTGAAGGTCATATAGATGCATATGTTGTAGACAAGTGGTTGAATCTACTAGAAGGGTATTTTTCTGTTCATAAATTTTCAAATAGAGAAAAGATTACTTTCGCACTCCTCAAAGTCATTCCGCGTGTCAAAGATTGGTGGGAAACTTTCTGTGAGCAAAAGGAAACAAAGGAAACCTCATTATTTTCAGTCACGTCCACCTGGGAATCCTTTAGGGATGCTATTAAGGAACAATACTACCCTGTCGGAAGTTATGACAACCTATATACCAAATAGACCACATTGCGGCAAGAAAGCGACCAAGCAGTGCCAGATTTCACAAATATATTCCATACCTTGTGCACCAAATTGGGTATCAAAGAGTCAGAGTGACATCTAGTTCTCAAGTATCATGGTGCTATGCATAGATACATCCATACTGAAATGGAATTTCTAAACATCTCATCCTTGGGTGTGGCCTACCGATATGCCGTCAAAATCGAGCAGAAGCTCAAACAAAAGACGCGACAATTTGGGCCTGGGAACCCCTCACAACAAAAGCCAGGAAAGGGTGGCCCCAACCCACTGAACAAAGGACAGAGAAAATATGGATAGTATCAGGACAACCATTATAAGCCACAAGCAAAGAAGGACACCAGAAAGACAAAGAAATATACCGGGAAGTGGTGCAACTTCCATAAGAGCCCTTGGCATAACACTACCGACTGTCGCTCAAAGAAGTTGTTGATGGCCGAAGTGAAAGCCTCTGAATCAGGTGTGGATTTTGACTCTGAGAAAGAACCAGAAAGGGGAATATGGATCATTGACGTGGAACCTAGTGCCACCGTTGCTACCACCAAGCTCCAGCCTGGTGAACCAGACAAGCCAGAAGAAGGAGAGCAGCTCTTCCATTCATAGATGTGGGTAAAAGGCACCGCGTTGCACTTCATCATTGATAGCAGTAGCCAGAAGAACCTCATCTCAGCAGAGGTCATCAAGTGACTGGCCTTGCCAACAATTCCATGCCCACAACCCTACACCATTGGATGGCTCCACCAAGGAAGTGATCTCCGCATCAGCCAACAGTGTTGACTGTTGTACAACATCAAGCCCTTCAAAGACGAGGTATTGTGTGATGTTTCTCCTCTCGAAGTTTGTGATGTTCTTTTGGTCCAACCTTATTTATGGAAACGTCATGCTATATATGATTCTAGGCCTCGTAGTGTTATTATTACTTTGAACAGGAAATTGTACAGGCTACTCGAGGCAGTCCCACCTAGTGTTATTTCCTTGATCTCTGCTAAGCAATGCAGGAAGGTCATCTCTTAGATGGGGAAGTTTGTCTTCTTCATGATTCACTCTCAGAATAAGAGAAAGATCGCAGCCACATCCAGAGTCTCTGCGACTGACCTCTCCACACAGCAGAAGCAAGTAGATAAGGTCGTGGAAGAATACTCGGATATCTTCTCCTCACCTATAGGGGTACCTTTGCACTGTTAGGTCAAGCACCCCATCGATATGACCCCCTGGGCACCATTTCCCAATGGGCCAGTCTATCATCGCTCTTTGTTAGAGAATGAGGAGATCAAGTGATAGATCCAAGAACTAATCCACAAGGGGCACATCCACCCCAGATCATCACCTCACGAAAGCCCAATCGTGCTGGTACAGAAGAAAGATGGAACCTGGCGACTCTATATTGATTACCGGGCTCTGAATAAAATCACTGTCAGAAACCGGTACCCGATTCCCCGAATCAATGACCTCCTTGATCAACTCATGGGGGCCAAATACTTTAGCAAGATTGATCTGAAGTCTGGCTACCACCAGGTCCCGATAGAACAGACATATATACAGAAGACCACCTTCAAGTCAAAGGAAGGACTTTTTGAATGGTTGGTCATGCCCTTTGGTTTGACAAATGCTCCAACCACTTTCATGAATATGATGGATGATATCCTGCGACCATTCACCAATAATTTTGTAGTGGTGTATCTAGATAACATTCTAATTTATAGCAAGACTTGGGCCGAACACTTGCAGCATATTCAACAGGTTCTGCACACCCTGCAGCAGCATAAGCTATACGCCAACCTGGAAAAATGCTCCTTTGGCATGGACGGGGTGAATTACCTGGGCTACATCATTGATCAACATGGCTTACATGTGGATCCAGCCAATATCCAAGTCATCCGTGACTAGCTAGCTCCAACAATACTCACTGAGCTTCAGAGCTTCTTGGGACTTGCTAATTTCTATCGAAGGTTCGTGTTGGGTTTCTCCCATATTGCATGGGCCCTTAGCTAAATAAATAGGGGTGGTGGTAATGTGAAATTTGTGTGGGGTCAGTCCCAACAACAAGTGTTTGATGATTTGAAGCAGCACTTGTGCTCATCCCCAGTACTTTCACTACCAAACCTGCAGTATCCCTTTGAGATCGAGACAGATGCTTCAGACTATGTTGTGAGTGCCATTCTCACTCAGCACAACCACCCCGTGGCCTATCATAGTGAGACATTGTCAGATGCTGCCCCTAAGTACCCTACTTATGACAAAGAAATGTACTCCATTGTGCAAGCATGCCGCCAGTGGAGACATTACATTCTTGGGAAGGAGACAATCATCCACACTGCAGTTCATGCAAACACAGGGAAAATTGTAGAATGACCACCATCAAAAGTGGTCCACATACTTGCAGCAATTCCACCTCAACATCAAGTATAAAACATGAAGCACCAATCGCGTCAATGATTGCCTCAGTAGACCGCCAGTCGCGACACTCACCACAGTGCTAGACTCTTGCGACCATGAGACATTTGGATGGCCCCAACTCTATGAGATAGACCCTGACTTCGCCACCACCTACCAAATGTTGGGTGCAAATGCAGTCGTTGATAATTTCCATCTTCAGGATGGGTTGTTGTGTTGTCTGGGCCATATCTTTGTTCCATCAAGTGAGCGAGTGAAGCTGATCTGGGAAGCCCACTACAGTTGGGTGGAAGGACACTTCGGTGTCAAAAAGACAGTGGCGATGCTACAAAAAAATTTCTACTGGCCAAAACTTTGACAAGAGGTCGGAAAGTATATCAGGTCCTGCACTGCCTGCGCTATTTCCAAACCAACCACTAAGAAACATGGCTTGTACACCCCTCTTCCTACTCCTGATAGACCATGTGAATCCATCTCAATGGACTACATGTTGGGCCTCCCATCCACCAAGTGGGGAAATGACTATGTTTTTGTGGTTGTTGATCACTTTTCTAAGATGTTGATTCTGGTTGCCTGCAAGAAGAGCATCACAGCAGAGGCCACTACCAAGCTCTTCTTTGAATGAGTCTGGGTACATTTTGGAATCCCACAAACAATTGTCTCAGATCAGGATAGTCGATTTCTCAACACATTTTGGTCGAGCCTCTGGTCACTACTGGACACCAAGCTCACCAAATCCACGGCCTTCCACCCCCAGACAGATGGCCAAACCAAGGTTTTAAATTGAATTATTGTGCATATCCTTCGCATGTATAATTCAAAGCATCCTCACACATGGGATGAGAGCCTTCCCTATGTCCAACATAGCTACAAATGAGCCTTGCATAGCTCAACTGGCCACAACCCCTTTCAAGTGGGGTTGGGATTCCAACCAGTGGGTCCCATAGATGTTGCACTTCCCCTTGCAGTCACCTCAATTGACTCATCTCCTACTCCAACTGAAGCTGAAAAAGCCATCTGGTTCATTGAGTGGATCCAACACATCTACCAACAGGTTCAGGATATCCTACAGAAGTCCAAAGACAAGTACAAACAATGCGATGATCAACATCGGGTGCCACATAAGTTTCAGGTGGACGACAAAGTTTGGTTGCACTTGCAGAAAGAATGCCTTACAGGACCCCATCGAAATATTCTCCCACTCTATTATGGACCGTACACTATCACCAAGGCTATGGGGGATAATTGTTTTGAGCTCAACATTCCTCCTTTCCTTGGCCTGCACCCAATGTTCAACGTGGATCTCCTTCACCCTTATTTCCCACCATTATTGGACACCTCAGAAGTAGCAGAACAACTAACACCAATAGAGCTCAACCCCGACTGCATAAAATAGTCATCCAATGATTAGATTGTGGACATAAAGATCAAGGGAACTCGACAACAAAGGATCCAGCTTTATCGAGTCATCAAAGCAGGGCAGCTCCTGCACCAAGGCAAGTGGCTCACCCGGGGCCAAATTCAGCAAAAAATTCCTCATCTAATGGGGGAACTCAAAACAATGGAGACCATTGCTTCCTAAGGAGGGAGGATTAATCCATATGGATATTGGTGGCCACCCACCTTTTCCAACTAGCTCAAAACAGTTTTCTGACAATTTTGGCAATTTACTATTTTTAGCAGTTTTAACTTTCGAGGCCATTTTGAGGGCCTAAATGAAGGTTTTTCGGTATCGATATCCTCAATGATATTTGAATTAATTATTGAGCCCCCAAAATTAATATCCTCGATAATACCTTTCCAACGGGCTATCACACGCCTAAAACAAATATCGTATGCAAAAGTTACAACCCCGGGAAGTTGATGTACTAACTTACCCAAACGGGGCCTACATGACTTTTGGCACTTCATCTCCTAGGGTTAGGTTTTTGGATTCTTATGGTTTTTGGAATTATTTCTTATTGTAAAAAGGCCTTTAGAGCCTCATTGTAACCTTATGATGGCGAATGCGCGCTTCCGTAACATCTCTTCTCAGAGATAAGCCACAACCATTCCAACAAGCTTGTTTCTGCTACATTTTACAGTTTCAGCTTATTTCGTTATTGAATAGAAATCCAATTTTACTGTATCTCTGTTATTTTGTGTTAAGAACCTGTTAATAATTTGTATTCATTTCGTTCTGCTCATAAAATACGGATCAGGTAGACATCAGTGTAGATATCTACTCCTTCATCATGACAGTCAATGTTGGTTGTCCTTCTTATGTTGTTGCATCTGCAACACACGCTCTGGCTTCAACTGGGATATCTGGTAGGAATATGTGAATTCCCCCAATAATGAGAATGCTCCTATAATCCTCCTCTTGTATGGTGAGAGTGTTTAACTTCTCATCATCTCCATTCACATGGTCTGCAAATCCACATGAATAGTCATCTATCAACACTCCTTGCTGACCTGAACCTAGTTCTGAACTCCTGAGACTTTCAGACAGTCTCATTTCTTTCCCCCTGCCCACCTAGAAATTTGGGATTTCTCTTATGACCACCTGACAGTCTATGAGATCAAATGATCCCATCTCATTGCCCTCCTATAAATTTGAACTTTCATCATTGCTCCTCTCGTAGTACACAAGACCTTCAACTGATATCTTTCTATTGCCCACTTGGCAACTTGAAAGTCCATTTCTGCCCACTTGGTAGTTTATGAGATCTTCATCTGATCTCACCTCCTCCTCATCACTGAGGTGCCTCCCAACTTCTGGTTCACAGATGTGAATCATCTCCTCTTTTGTATCACTGAGTTTTTCAGCATGCCTCAGCTGCCTCTTTAACATCTATTGTTGTCCTCTGGACAACAATCTATCGAATGGCCACTTCATCTTCTTCTTCATGGGCCACTCATATACCCAATGCGCTTTATCATCTTGCTACATTTTTAATGTCAGCTGCTCCATCCTTGATTTTATCTCATTAATCTTCAGATCCATCTATGGATTTCATTTCTTCTTATGGTCTTCTCTTCGACCATGCTCATGGCCTTCAATATCCATTTCCACCTTCTACCTTCCCTCCTAGAAATCCTATGGATCATTCTACATCCAAGAGCATCTTCATCTTCTTTTACAACTCACCTAGTTGTTTAAAGTTTTGTTGTTGCAGCGCATGTGCAACAACCTTCTTACAGAGCATCAATACCCTGCCTTCCTTTCACTTGTTGTCTACAAGAAAAATCCTCTTTGTGATACCACCTGATGTTACCAGGTCATCTCCTTTCACTGTCTCTCCTTTGTCTGATGTCTGCAAATAAAATAATGACCTTCTCCTCTTTCTCTTTTGCCTAGAATATACAGATGAAAATTCAGCTCTGATACCATCTTGGTATCAGAGTATCTCCTATCACTGTCTCACCCATTGCCTATTGTCGACAAGAAAAATTACAGCTATGATACCACCTGATGTAGACCCCCTTTCCTTTTGGGGCTATGCGACCTCTTGGTCTCTGGATCTTCTTATTCCCAAGTCAGATCGACTCTTCAGTCTCCCTTTTGAACCTAAATCAATATTACACAGGCCCCTTTTCCCTCTGTGTGCAGGTTCTGTTAGACCTACCTCGATTCCATGGTCAGGATTTGACCGATATCAATCTGGTTTTCAATCAATGGTTCACAACAATATCGATATGCCAATGTGATCACCCTTTATGGAAGAGCCATGTCCCCGATATCTAAAAGTGCTTGCCCAATATCCCTTTTGATCATGCCCATTGATCTCCCGTCCTGACGAGATCAATGACTCTGACTCACATCGGTCTATGAACTAGTGTGTTCACTAATTCCGCATCTTCTCCCCACAATTATTCCCTACCATCGATTTCCCTTCTCAGATCGATGACCCTCATCCTCTTCGGGTTTCTAACCTTAAAAAATCTCAAATCCTCGCACTCTGCAAGATCCTTTTACTAATCTCCTTCATCGCATGTGTCCTCAGGATACATTCTCGCATGACCACATGATTACCTGTTAAATATCATGCACCTCCAATCCCCCAAAATGTTTCAGTACCGTTGATCTCTCGATCTTGATGGTACCTCTGGATTGACGGTTCAAATCTTCCCTCTCCATATCAACGGACGAGATATTCTTCCTTTGAATCAATGAACAAGATCTATTCATGATTCTGGACTTCAAGAATTTCAATTTTCAAGCCTCCCTTTCTTCTAGAGAGATTTCTCTGAAATGGCTCGATCTCTAGCCACGCTTCCTTCTGATTGACGACTCTACTCCCACTTCGGGACTTTGGCCTCCGTGACCAGATCAACGGTCCTGCAACTTCTTCTTCGATCAACGACCGACATCTTCTCCGAGTCTTTGGACCTTTTCCTCCTTCGCTTTTCTCTGGAGTTCTAGATCTGGCGCCGCATTTTTGCCTTCACATTGACGTCTCCCATCATTTCCAGGACTTCAGCCTTCAACGTTCTCAAATATCAACAATCACAAATATCCGAAGTGAAATCTTCTAGAGCGGTGGATCTTCTGACACCTGTTCTCTCTTGATCCAAAAGATGTTCAATGACTGTCTAATGGAGTGAATATCCATCCTCCATGTGTCCCTTCGTAGATCAATGACCCGCATTCTTCCTTTGGGATCAATGGCCCTTAATCATTTCATCCTTCGACGCTTTGGAACTTTCTGAAACCTCTTTCCATAAAAACCCTAGAGTGCAATCTTCCGAAGTCCACAATCTGGTGACACATGTCCTCTTCCAGATCGACGACTATCGGTTCTTTGGCACTTTGATCTTCGGGAATCTCAAAATCCTATGCACTCATTTCTCTCAGAGTAATTTCACCCAGAGACTTAGATCTGTTGAAAATTGTCTCGTCAGAGATCGACGACCTTTAGCTCTTCGACTATTCGGGGTTCGGGTGTTTCAACCTTCTGTGCACTCGTTCCTCCTGGAACGTCTTCACCTGAAATGGATGGATTTTTGCCATGCGTCCTTCCAGATGATGGATGGTGCCTGCTCACTTCGGCACTTTTGTGAGTTTGCTTTCCTGCGTATATGCAATGTTAAATCTTGTGAACCTTCTTGTGATCATACGGTGCCTAATCCTCTATGCTCAGATCCAACGCTTGAGACATGTTTCCTCCTCTGCGCTTCCTTATGTCACTAGATGTTGATCTAATGGTCCAGGCTCCTTTTCCACAACCAGTCTAATGGTTTTTGTCGCTCCTCCTCCTGATATTTTGATTTCTTCAACCTAGGAATATTTTTTCAATGTTCAAAGGCTTCGACCTTTGAACTTTCTCTTGCGAACCCGACTATCTTGGGTCTCACTTACACTCTTGAAAGAGTTATATCTTCTAATATTTAGGACTTAGAATAAGTCCATCAATCACGCACTCCTTGAATTATCCCTTCTGATCTTGATCTCCTTGAAGATTTCGATCTCCCATGCACTCCTTGCGTTTCTGGGATTTTGTCAAACTCAGATCCGAAGGATTTCTTGAAAATAAATTCTTCTCTCCCTCCTGGCCATCTCCTTTCTCGATGCACACCTTGCAGAGATCCTCCTTACAGAGTGTTCAATAACTATGTTTCTCCCTGAACACAACGCAGAGTTCTCTCTGTGCACACTTGCACCTTCTCGATGCTTGCCTAACAGAGCTTTACAGAGTTCTCAGTAACTCTGGTTCTCTCTGAACTCAACAAAGATTTATTCTGGTGCACTCCTTGCACTTCTACTGATGAAGGTACAATGATATCTATCCTGAGATTTTGCTTAGGTTAACTCACCTCTGTCAATGCACTCCTTGTGGACTATGTGCACTGCTTGCACTTGAAAACTCTAATATGAGAAACAATTGAAACTCATACACTACTTCACCAGTTCATACATTCAGAATGTGAATGCCATATAAAAGCATAACAATGAACACAAATACATAAACATGCTATTTGCAGGAAAAACTTCTTTTCTATTATCTTTGTATGTCTATACAGATGTTTACAAAAATTGGACTGTAACAGAGTCCCAGTTCTCTCAAATTCTCCTAATCTAACTCTATCCTAAGTTCTACTTCTAAGACCTCTCTCCCTAATATCTCTTTCCCAAGTCTCCTAAATATAAAAGAGGGCTCTACGAGCTTATCCTCTTCACCGCCTTAGTGCTATCATTGTCTCAATTACGACACCATACTCCTATCTCGAGTATGGTGTCGTAATTGAGACAATCTCTCCCTCCTGGCCATCTCCTTGCTCGATGCACACCTTGCAGAGATCCTCCTTACAGAGTGTTAAATAACTATGTTTCTCCCTGAACACAACAAAAATTTCTCACTGTGCACACTTGCACCTGCTCAATGCTTGCCTAGCAGAGCTTTACAGAGTTCTCAGTAACTTTGGTTCTCTCTGAACTCAACAAATATTTATTCTGGTGCACTCCTTGCACTTCTACTGATGAAGGTACAATGATATCTGTCCTGAGATTTTTCTTAGGTTAACTCACCTCTGTCAATGCACTCCTTTTGGACTATGTGCACTGCTTGCACTTGAAAACTCTAATACGAGAAACAATTGAAACTCATACACTACTTCACCAGTTCATACATTCATAACGTGAATGACATATAAAAGCATAACAATGAACACAAATACATAAACATGCTATTTGCAGGAAAAACTTATTTTCTATTATCTCTGTGTGTCTATACAGATGTTTACAAAAACTGGACTGTAACAGAGTTCCAGTTCTCTCAAATTCTCCTAATCTAACTCTATCCTAAGTTCTACTTCTAAGACCTCTCTCCCTAATATCTCTTTCCCAAGTCTCCTAAATATAAAAGAGAGCTCTATGAGCTTATCCTCTTCACCGCCTTAGTGCTATCATTGTCTCAATTACAACACCATACTCCTATGGCTACATTCCATAAATGTTTATCCAGACCTCACTACGATCTGGACTTGCTACAGGAAACCATTTAAGGCAACCCTACCCACTACCTGTACAAAGGTATGGTATGGCATTTACAGCCTTACAATGCAAAAATCCATATTGGATCATATTTGAAAATTTAAAAATGGGAGGGTCAGGGCCTCTCCCTTTCTCCATTGCGCATCTGTGTGTTGGCATGATGATTCATTTGTTGAGGTGGAGCAATTCTCCTGCATCATATGTAAATCTTTTTGCGAATGAAGCGTAGCCAACATTTCTTTGTTTTCAGAGATGAGCTACCCCATTCTTCTAGTTTGTGTTCTACATTTTTTTTCTCTCTTGTTCATTAATAGAAGATGGTTTTCACTATATTTGGGTGTTCTCCAGATTATCTTTGTGTACTTCCTTGTTATATATTGATTATATTTTTGTCTTCATGTCGTTCTCAAAATAATTCAAATCAGTACTTCTTGTACGTTCATTAGTGTTGGCCATTCCATAATAGCCTCTACCTTCTCTAGATCCACAATGATACCTTCTCCAGAGATAATGTGTCCCAAATAGTGAATCTTTGTCTAATAAAAAAACAACTTTAACAACTTTCAATACAACTTGTTTTCTCTTAAACACTACAAACCTAATCTTAGATGTTCAGAGTGCTCCTCTTTTGTCTAAGATTAAATTAATATATTGTCAATAAATACATGTACGAACTTGTCCAAGTATTTACGGAATACCCCATTCATTAAACTCATGAATACACCAGGGGCATTTGTCAAACCAAACGGTAATACAGTAAATTCGTAGTGTCCAAATCTTGTCTTAAACATGGTTTTAGAGATGTCTTCCTCTTTAATTCACAATTGGTGATATTGTTGGATTATTGAGATGGGGGGTGAATCAGTAATAGAGAAATTTAATCCTTTTTCACCATAAAATGCAAGTGTTATATCAATGTAGCATTATCATCCAATAGTTGCTGAGTAAATAAAAAAATTAAAAAATGAAGAATCACACACATACACAGTACACCAGTGTTTTGCGTGGAAACCCAAAGAGGGATAAAACCACAAAATGATTTTTCTTATATGTATTTAAGAATTAGATTCATTGGAAGCACCAAATTCCTTTGTTTTCCATTTGCAACTAGAAGGAGGCTCCAACCACCTAGTTTCTCAGGATAAAACCTGAGGGAAGCTCCAACTCCCCAATTATCTAGCTACAACCAGAAGCAAGTTACAACCTCCTATGTTCTCCAACTACAACCAAAAGGTGGCTACAACCACCTATTCTTTCCCTGTCCAACTGCACTGACATATAATTAGAATGATGGAACCACTGTCACACTATCCCTATGAGATATATTGTTGCAAACCTGTACCAATCAACTTGCACCAAACAACTTGTATCAATAACATGAACCATGCATCAACCATGCATCAAAATGTACCTCAACCTGTAATCAACCTGTACCATAAACAAGTGCATCAACCATGCAATAAATTGTACCACAACCTGTACCATCAACGAGTGCATTAACCATACACCAAATATGTACCAAGCATGCATCAAATACACATAAACTATGACTCATCAAGATGTACCAACATCATCAACTATACACCTCATGTATGTGCCAACTCATCAACTACTTGTCTCAACCATGTAACCAACATGTACCTCAACCATATACCAAATACATATACCAATATAACCATCAAAATTTCTCTAGCAATACATCACACTATCCATAACCAAATACCATAAACCATTACATCAAACCATGTGCCACAACCTCACTTTTATACAACCTCTATCTGTAACATACCTCAACCAAAATCCCTCATCAATATCATCATCCAAATATGATTTGTAACTTTGTAATAGACCTGGTGTATATGATCACATACCTGAAAAACTTCCTTAACTTTAACAACAAGACACTATCATTTTATCAAACTTTACTTTAGTCTCACATGACTAATTTTGGATTAGTCAACAACCCTAACTTGCAATAATCATAACTATGCACCTGTAATGAATAAATATCTGAAAATGGTACACAATGTTCTTCAATGTATTTTATGTAATTCCTCTAGATTTCACTGCTTGGAACCTCTCAGAAAATGCATTATAGAAAAAATGGCATACCTTGTTGAATTTTGTCTTACTCTAGAGAGCGAACTTGTAGAGCGTGCCCCACATGGAATATTTGTTGTATGGATCTGAAAATTGTACATAGAATACTACGTATTGTACTCTAACTAATACATTTGTTATTACTTCATTTGGATCTATTATGAATAAGTTATGACGTGTTTACCAAAAATACTTGTTTTAGACTAGTTTCAGGACTAGCCACAAACCCTATTTTCCACGGCGTAACTCCAAAAATACAATGACCCACAAGCTGAAATTTGTATCACAGCTACTTGGATATGTTTTCTCAATGGCCTCCCAATTTCATGGTATGAAACATTCTATAAAAAAACTTATTGTGAAAATGGTGAGATGACCTGTAAATAACATACCTTAGAAAACATCATCAAAAGAATTTATCCTCCCTTGAATTTTGGCCTTCTTTACTTCATCTTCCCTCTGAAATTCAACTTAGATATCCTTTGGTTACCTCAGTAACCTATATATATTCAATATTCTCAAGTGTTATTAAAATGAGAGAGCCTTTCCTCTTATTTATACTTTCATGTAGCTTCCTCAAGGGGTAACCTTTTAACCATCTTAACCCACTTTCCTTATTTTAGGGTTAACCAACTTCTAACCACTTGTCCAACTAGTAATTTATCCATTAAATTTGTTATTTAAATAATTTATTTTGTATCCACTTTGACTTATAGTACACTCATAACTTCACTTTACCTCAAGGGGTTACCTTCTAACCATCTTAAACCACTTTCCTTATTTTAGGGCTAACCCACTTCTAACCACTTGTCAACTTAGTAATTTATCCATTAAATTTATTATTTAAATAATTTATTTTGTATTCAATTTGAATTATAGTACACTCATCACTTCACTTTATTATTTACCTTATAAAATCTCTTAAACCATTTTGACTACTTTGACCTTTTGGGGCTTCTAGATGACTCATGAGGGTTCTCCAACTTCACATGGTCATAACTCTCTAACCGTGAGTAGTTATGTGACATTCCACATACCACTGAAAATGGAATGATATGTAATATCCATATATAATATTTGTACCTACAAATATATCAAAACTCATACCATTATCCATCAAACAAACTTGGTTCCATTACCCAAACCTAGGTTCTCCAACTTCTCATGGCCATAAATCTCTAACCATGAGGAGTTATGTGACGTTCGACATACCACTGGAAATGGAATGACATGTACTATCCATATAGCATAGTATTACCTTCAAATGTATTAAAAATCATACCATTATACATGAAACAAACTTGTGTCCATTACCCAAACCTTTGTTCTACCGGAATTCGCTATCGAACATTCTCCAAGGGTTGACATCAATTATTAACCCTGCAGCCACCAAATCGAAAAATAATATGCAACGGAAACATTACATAAATAGATCAAACATATGACTGACATAAAAAATGAGGATTAGCGTGGTTCACCCAATCATTGGGCTATGTCCACCAAGCAGAGTTATCGGTTTTATTATTGTTCATAGCATGAAGAGTTACAACAGGCTCACTCCACTAATTTTACTATAACCTCTACATGCATACATGAATTTATAGAAATTTATACACAGTTACATAACAAAGTACTGAATATTAAATGCACTCATATCCATATTCTAACTTGGTCTAATTAGTTACAACCAACGTTGAATACTAGGATCTAAAATCCATTCTTGGAGGAATTTGTTGTCACCAAATTCCAACAATCTCCACCTTGAAAACAATTAACCTAGTACCTTGCTCCTTCTTTTGTTCATCACCTTTTTTGAAAGCCAAGAGAAGACAAGCACCATCGTATCTTCTCTAAAAGTACTGGTTTTGTGAACATGTATGCACAGTTCTCTTTCATATGAACTTTTTCAAGAGAAACTCCACCTTCATCAATGACCTGTCTTACAAAATGGTACTTAATAAGAATATGTTTAGTTTTACTTTGGAAGGATGGATTCTTAGCCAAGTGAATAGAACTTTGACTATCACAAATTATCTTTACTTTGTCTTGCATCCTTCCAAACTCACCAAACAAACCTTTTAATCAAACCGCCTCTTTGCAAGCATGTGAAGCAACTATGTATTTTTCTTTTGTAGTGGATAAAGAAACAATTCTCTGTAGCTTTGATATCCAACTAATAGCTCCATTTGCAAGAGTAAATACATATCCTAAAGTTGACCTCATTTTGTCCATATCACCTGCAAAAAAAGAATCAACATATCCACAAACTAACTCACAACCACCATTATAGGTGATACAATAATCACTTGTGCCCCTCAGATATCGAAGCACCCATTTCACTGCTGCCCAGTGTTCTTTAACTAGATTTTCCATATATCTGCTAACAACCCCAACTGCATGTGAAATGTCTGATCTTGTAATAACTATCGCATGCATTAAACTTCCTACTACATTAGCATACAGTATTCTAGACATATGTTCCTTTTCTTCTTTTTACTAGGACATAAACTTGAAGAAAGCTTAAAATGGGAAGCTAAAGGTACAAAAACTAGTTTCACACTTTTCATACCAAAACTCAAAGGTATTTTTTCAACATATTTTTGTTGTGACAACCAAATCTTACCATTCCTCCTGTATATGAATATCTCCATGCCCAAAATCTGCTTTGTTTCTCCCAGATCTTTCATATCAAACGTCCTAGCCATTTGAGCCTTTAAACAGTTGATCTCATTTATGCTTTTTCTTGCTAAAATCATATCGTCAACATACAATACTAAGATAATGAATATGCCACAATTCAATTTCTTAAAGTAAACACAATGATCATACTCACTCCTTGTATAATTATGTCTCATCATGAAATAATCAAATTTCTTGTACCATTGTCTGGGCGACTGCCTCAGACCATACAATGATTTCTTGAGCCTGCAAACAAATTTATTATTGCAATTTTGAACGAACCCTTCAGTTTATTCCATGTACATCTCCTCATCCAAATATCCATGTAAGAAAGCATTCTTAAAATCTAGCTTCTCCAAATCCAAATCAAGTGACGCAACTAATGCTAACACAATTCGAATTGAAACAATCTTGACAACTAGTGAAAAAATATCATGAAAGCTAATACCTTCTTTCTAAGAATATACTTTTGCAACCAGCCTTGCTTTGTACCTTTCTACCTTATCATCAACACCCTTCTTCAGCTTGTAGACCCACTTGCAACCTACAGTTTTCATGTTTCTTGGAAGTTCTACCAGGTCCCATGTAGCATTCTTCGCTAAAGCATTCATTTCATCCTTCATTGCTTCTTTCCATTTTTCATTGTCAGAGCCCTCCACAGCTTCCTGATAGCATGAAGGTTCATCATCATTAGTACTTAAAGAAACTGATGAAACAAAATCATCATACCTTCTTGGAGGAACTCTGACCCATGTAGACATCCTTAGGGAAGTTTGTGGCTCATCCACAATCTTTTGATTTTCATCATCATCCATGTTTTCCTCTGCAAGAAACTCTTCATGAACGTATTCATAAACTTGTTCATGTTCACTCCCATCTGTAGTTGAATGAATTTCAAACTGAATCTGTTGGTACCTAGGTACTTCTGACTATTTCATTTGAACATATACGTCTGATTTGATGAGAGATAATTCATCAAATATTACATCTCTGTTAATGGTGATATTGTGGGCAGTAGGATGCCACAACCTGTACCCCTTAATACCATCACCATATACAACAAAGATAAGCCTTTTTTATTTTGGATCTAATTTAGAAAGATGATGTTTTAGAATTAGAGCATAGGCTTCACAACCAAAAAATTTAATCTTAGAATAATTACAAGGGTGACCTATCCATACCTCTTAAGGAATCTTGCACTCTATTGTTGTTGATGGTGATCGATTCACCAGATAAAAATTTGTAGTTACTTCTTCTGCCCATAGTTCCTGCTGCAAGTTGGCATTACTAAGCATACTCCTTGCTCTTTCTAGAAGAGTCATGTTCATGTGTTCAACAACTCCATTTTGTTGAGGAGTATAGACAATGGTTTTATTCCTATCAATCCCAAACTCCTTGCAATATTTTTCAAATTCCATTGACATAAATTCACCACCATTATCAGTTCTTAAACATTTAATGGACCTACCAGTGATATTTTTCACTAAAGCTCTAAACTGCTTAAAAACAGTAAACACATCAGCCTTTCTTTTCAACATATAGATCCACACCTTCCTAGAGAAATAATATATAAAAGTAACAAAGTATGATGATCCTCCATAAGAAATAGTAGGGGATGGTCCCCAAACATTAGAATGGATATAATCAAGGATTCCCACACTAGTGTGTCTTTCGGTTTTAAATCTCTGCCTATTCTGTTTTCCATAAATACAGTTCTTACATAAATATAACTTTAAAGACTTTAGACTAGGAAGGAACTTGAGATCAAATAATACCTTCAATCCTCTTTCTCTCATATGGCCCAACCATTGATTCCACAGACGAAAAAAATCATTGTCAATCTCGGATACAGTTGTCGCATGATCTGACTCAGTTCTTCCTTCTAACAGAAGCAGGTTTCCAACCCTCTTCGCTTTCATAACCATTAGGATTCCTTTGTAGACCTTCATAACTCCACCTTGAACAATACTTTTATATCCTCCAGTATCTAAGACTCCCAAAGAGAGTAGGTTCTTCCTAAGCTTAGGTACATGTCTTACATCATTTAGTATCTTAATAGATCCATCAAACATCTTAATTCGAATGCTACCAATTCCCACAACTTTACATGATATATCATTTCCCATGTAAACAATTCCATCATATATAGACTGGTAAGTAATAAATCAGTGTCTATGGAGACACATGTGATTTGAAGCACCATAATGTAATAACCATTGTTGATCATAACATGAAACAATACCAATTGTTAAAACTTCATCATCCATACCTAAACTTGTTGTTGAACCTATTTCAATTTCATTTTCCTCCTTCGTCTCTTTTGGAGGATTTTTGTCGCTTCCAACACTCCTTCTTCAAGTGTCCAGATTTGTCACAAAATCAACACTTAATCTTGCTCTTCTTTCCCTTTGAATTTGACCGAGAGAAATTCCTTTGAACGTGTCCTCTTTCTTTAGGTCTTCCTTTGACCACCATCACCTCAGATGTAAAGGTTTATAAATTGGATTTCTTCCTTGTTTCCTCGGACAATAAATCTCCAACAATAACATCAAACTCAATACTTTCTGCTGAACTAAAACTAATTGAGGTAACAAAGTGATCCCATGACTCGGGAAAAGAACATAATAATGTAATTGCCTTATCTTCAGATTTGAATTTTGACTCCCATGCTAGTCAATTGGACTAAAAGAGTATTAAAAGTATTTAAATGATCAACTATTTTCGTACCTTCCTTCATGTGCAAACTGTACAATTGTCTTTTCAGGAAGATCTTGTTCGTCAAGGATTTCGTCATATACAAGCTTTCCAGCTTCATCCATGAATCGACTGATGTCTTCTCCATAACAATGTTGAACAAACCATCATCGTCCAAACACAGACGAATGACACCCAGTGCTCTCGCATTAATCTCTTCCCATTATTCATCTGAAATGGTCATGGGTTTCTTTGATTTTCCCAAAAGAACCTTCATCATGCCTTGTTTCACGAGCAAATCATGCATCTTGACCTTCCAGATCTCAAAACTATTCTTGCCATTGAATTTATCAATTTCAAATGTAGCACTTTGAGTCTTTGTCATTTTAGTTGTTCTGTTGCTTCTCATCCTCTGTTCTCTGTACTCTTGTTAATCCGCCCTTTCATACCAGTTTTTGCAAGGCTTTGGCTTCTGTATGCTCTACAATACTCCAAGCTCAGCTCTGGCCTCAAATTATTAGCCACATCCAAGCATGGACCCCTTGTGGGGACACAACAACCGCACCCTTCACGTCCTTCCAGAGGAGAGACCACCAAGTTGAGGAGAGAGCCTTTCAAGAAAACCACAAAACCACACAAGCAAGTTGAGCCAATTACCAAGCTCATCACAGTCGGAGCTCCCTTCCAGAGGAGATACTGGTGTTATTTGCTAGAACCCAAAAATTTGTAAGTGCACCCTAAATCGACGCTCCCTCCACAAGGGGATCCTAGTGCTAATTTGAAAAGCCTAGAGATCGGTGCTTCCTCTAATAGATAATCCCAGCACTGAAGTACCAAGAGATGCTCCCTTCAAGCATATAGCCTAGCGCGGAATTAGAAAACAACGCTCTCAATTTTGACGGCTCCTCTTCCAATAGATATAGACCTTTCTCCTGAATTTTAGTAATGATAAACAACAGATCACATGGACCCTCGTTTTCTTTCACCATGACTCTCCCGGCCTCACAGATCTCCAATGAAACTCTTCTTCATTTTTCAGTGGCTCGTCTAGTAAGGCTCTGATACCAATTGTTAACCCTGCAGCCACCAAATCAAAAACTAATATGCAAAAAAACATTACATAAACAGATCAAACATATTACTGACATAAAACACGAGGATTAATGTGGTTCACCCAATCGTTGGGATATGTCCACCAAGCAGAGGTATCAGTTTTATTATTGTTCATAGCATGAAGAGTTACAACAGGCTCACTCCACTCATTTTACTATAGCCTCTACAGGCATACAATAATTTATAGAAATTTATACACAGTTACATAAGAAATTGAATATTGAATGTGCTCATATCAATATTCTAACTTGGTCTAATTAGTTACCACTAAATACTAGGATCTAAAATCCATTCTTGGAGGAATCTGTTGTCACCAAATTCCAACATCAATCATTAAGGGTTGACATCAATCTACAATAGCACTCTCCAATGGTTGAAATCAATGACAACCAACAATACATACCAACTATCCATCAACCTAAGACAACTCTCTAACAGATATCCCAATCTCAAATCAATCTTTGAAATAATTGTTGCTCCCTTCATTTGATCAAATAAGTCATCAATTCTCGGTAACAAATATTTATTATTGATCGTGGATTTGTTTAATTGATCATAGTCAATTCAAATCCTCCACGACAATTCCTTATTTCTTACAAAAATTACTGGTGCACCCCACGGTGATACACTTGGACGTATAAGTCCCAAATCTAATAACTCTTTCAATTTCATATTTAACTCTTGCAATTTAGGTGTCAACATCTGATATGTCATTCTAGCAATTTGTTATGTTCCAGGTTTTAGATCTATAGTAAATTCTAATTCTCTTTTCAGCGGTATATCTGACAGTTCCTCGGGAAAAACATCATCAAATTTTGATTCTACTGGAAAGTCTTCCAGTATTTCCATGTCACCCTTTTCGTTAAGATCTAAAATGTCATACAACTTACATCCCTTGCACATATTTTTCTTCAATTGTAGGGAAATAATAAATCTCAGCGGCACTCCTTGGTTTCTCCCTACACTTACTCTATTCTTTCCCAAATCATCAATTAAGCTTAATATTTTCATCTTACAATTAAGTATATCATTGTTTGATTCTAACCAATTCATTCTAATCACAATGTTGTAGGATCCCAAGGTTGTGAAAAAAAGGTTTACACTTGTAATGAATTCACCCAAATTAATAATACAATCTATAACCTTTCCTCCAATTTTTTTCTTGGCTCCAGATGCAAATTCTACATATCTAAACTCATCTTGTTTGAATTCCTTCACCTTAAATATTTTAGCACATCACTAGATATAAAACTCTCAGTAGCTCCTATATCTATCAAAATACTAAACTATTGATCGGATATCATACCCGAAGTCTCTAGCAATGTAGATTGATGCTCAGCCTGGTCGTTATTCACTGCTACATGAATCCTATGGGCCCTATCCAAATATCCTTCTATCATTTTTCCCACAGATATAACATCTCTTGCCTTCTTGATAGGACAATATCTTTGATAGTGGTGTTCTCCACAAGTCCAACATTTTTTCTTAGGGTTGGTGCTCCTAGTTCTAGAGGAAGAATCTGTTCGTCTAGAGTTTTGAGGCTCTGATATGTTCTATGGAACATATCTATATTATTGTTGATGTTGAGAACATTGTGGCTGCTGTTGTGGGGGTTATCTATATGGAGTCCTCTAGCTTGTATCATGTCAGTGTGGTGTAGACAATATAGGTCCTTTGGGTGTATCATAGTGTCTAGAAGTATGTATAACATGTGTCTATTGTTGCGACGCTCTATGTGGAGTCTGTATTGTCTTCCTGGTAGGATTCCTACTCTGACCTCCACTATTCAATTCCTCCTTAGCAATGAAATATTTATGTACTGCATCGTGCAAAGTTTGAGGCATTAGAATCCTCACCTTAGCACAAATGTTGTAGTTGAGACCAAAAACAAACTTATTCACTTTTAACTTTTCATTGTTAAGATGCAGAGCATATCTGAGAAAATCCATAAATCTAGCCTCATACTCTGGTACTATACGACTTCCCTATGGTAAATCATTGAATTCATTAAGTTGGCACTCATTGAATTCATCAGATAGGCACCTCTCTCAGAATCGCTGCTCGAATAATTACCAATACACGTCTTCAATGGTCATATTAAGCTATGGTAAGAGTGTCTTCCACCAAAGAAGCGCACTCCCTTTTAGTTGGAAAATCACCATCTATACCTTCATGTTGGAGGTATAATAACGCAATCCAAAACACATTGCCATATTCTCCAACCAAGCTTCAAAGGATAATACATCCATGGAACGCCAGAACTCGGGAAATTTTACCTTCTCGAGTTCTCTATGAACACTACCACTAACTATAGGAGGGAATTGTGAACCCTCATTGGGTGCATATCCTCTACCCTCATCTCGATCATGGTGACTTATCAACGCATGTGACATCCATTGAAAATACCTCATCATACCCATGATGTCTCCCACTACAACATGTTCTTGTTCGGTACTATTCTCTTCTCCCTGTGGCGCAGATCCCACGAGTGTGGGTGTATTTGGATGAGGCATACATCTTCCTCCTCCACCCCAATGTATACTAGTTCTTCATCCTATAATCATGATACATGCATAAAATAATTTCAATTTTATATTAGCGATATATCTTAATTTAAACAACATGCATTGGAGGTCGTAATGAGTCATGTGTTGTATAATAGAACCCTTCTCTAATACCATGTGTAACATACCCTCTTTATACATGCAACAAGGATGAGAAAAAACAATACAACAATTAATCAAGTAACAAAAATTAACTTGCATTTCATGTTACTAATTTAAACTTCTTCTTTTTTTAATTAAGTAAAAGATTCATCATCACCTACAAAAAATACCAACTATATAATGAAATATCCAAGGGTCATACATTGATCCCAAGGGTTTATAAATTAGTAATAAAAAGGGTGTAAACATCCTATCTACTTACTTAGGGTTTGCACAACTTGCGCAAAATTTAATTTTTTCATAGCAGAAGTCGTAAATTATTCTACTAAAATCATTAATGTAATCATAAATCTATTCACATTCTAAATCATTAAATATAATAATAATTAACATAATTTAATTTATGTGGTTATTAATATCGATCGATAATATATTTAATAATTACTGGATATTAATAATATAAATCTGATCCAGATGGATCTCAGTGGCCATCCACCTTTTCCACTGAGTCACCATTTTGAGCCTGTGGTTTTGATAAACCATGATATTCACCATTTTGATGGGGAATGTAATGTCATCTCCATTTGTTAATTACAGACATCATGTAATGATTTCCTAGTGGTCTTATGTACATTCCTACTTTGTAGCATTAATGCACTGGATCCCATTAGAACTTTGTATTTATGCACGCTCAGGCTAGAGTAGTACTAGGATGGGTGACCTCCTAGGAAGTCCTAGTGTTTTGTATGACTATGGAATTTTATAAACTTAGTCCAATTTATCCCACATGCATCATGGGAAATTTTGTTCTCTCACTCTCTCATATATAAATGAGGTGAAGGAGGCCCTTTAAGCATGAAATGGAGTGTGATGTAAAGCTTGTTGCGAATGAAGTGTAGCCCACATCTCTTTCTTTTCAGAGATAGTCTACCCCATTCTGGCAGTTTGTGTTCTACAGTGTTTTTCTCTCTTGTTCATTAATATAAGTTGGTTTTCACTATATTTATGTGTTCTCTTCATTATCTTTGTGTATTTCCTTGTTATATATCAGTTATACTTTTGTCTTCATGTTGTTCTCAAAATAATTTGGATCAGTGGTATCAGAGCAGGCTACTCCTTGTCGTTTCTCAAAGAAGGTCCCGAACGAGGTCAGGGTATAGAGAGTTGGGTCTTGAGCTATTTTCACTTGAGGAAAACTTCTCTCTCCATCCCAAGTGACCTTCCATGGCGGAAGAAAGAGATATGACAAAGAAATAGATCATTTCAAGATGTTTCTCGAGGAATCCCTTATGTGACATAGGAATGAGATGATGGACAACTTTGCTCATATCCTTCAAAGACTATTGATGGTGGCGGTTGAGGCATCTTCTACAAGAATCCATTTCGCAAGTGCGACACCCTTCAAGGTACAAGTCAATTTTGATATCCTCTTATTTGAAGGCCGGATAGATGTAGATGCTCTAGAAAAATGGTTGAATTTACTAGAAGGTTATTACTATGTCCAAAATATTTTCGACAGTGAAAATATCACCTTCGCACTCCTTAAATCCCTTCCCCATGTTAGAGATTTGTAGGAAAGTTACTGGGAGAGGTACACTATAGATGAATCTACACTATTTGGGAGAGAACCCACTTGGGTAGCCTTTGTAGATTCCCTAAAGGAGGATTTAGGTCGCGTTCGATACTAGGATGACCAATACATGAGATGGAAAACTATGTGTTAGAAAAGAGACCAGATGATACTGGAGTACACCAACATATTTCATACCTTGCACTAAAAGCTAGGTATCAAAGATTGTGAGCGGCACCTAGTTTTGAAGTACCACAGTGGTCTACATAGGTACATCCAAATAGATATGGATTTCTTGGACATCACCTCACTGGGAGTTGGTTATCAATATGTAGTCAAAATGAGAAGAAATTAAATCAACAGAGTAAGTGGAAGAATCATGGAAAAGGAAACTCTAACTCACATAATGAAGGAAAGAGAAATGAAGGCTAACATCAAGAGAGTCAATGCTAGATGCAGGCAAAGACGGGTAGCGAGAATTCTAAGAAAGACACTAGAAAGTGGTGTGAGATCCACAACAGTTCTTGGCACAACAATGATGAATTTATCTCTATAAAATCATTGGTGTCCAAGCTCAAAGACAAGAGTTGAATCATGACTTGGACTCTGATTCAGAAAATAATAAAAGGAGATAGATCATTGATGCAAAACCCACTGTTAATCTCACAAATGCAACAATCCAACCAGAAGAGGATCCTGAGGAGGGGAAGCAACTCTTCCATTCACATATGTGGGTGAAGGGGACCCCACTGCATTTTATTGTTGATAGCAGAAGCCAAAATAACATCATCTCAACAGAGGTTGTCAAACAATTGGATCTTCCAACAAAACCACACACACAACCATACAACATCGGGTGGCTTCGCTAAGGTCAAGATCTTTGTGTCATCCAACAATGTTTCCTATCCTATGGTATCTATCCCTTCAAGGATGACATATTTTGTGATGTTTCCCCAATGGAATTCTATGATTTTCTATTAGTCCAGCCATATATGTGGAGGCGTCATGAGTTTTATGAGTCTCAACCCTATAGCATCATTATTACTCTCAGGGGTCAGCTATACCGGATACGAGAGGTAGTTTTGACTATTGTCCCACAAAAAAAAAACCACAAAGTAATATCTCATACTGCAAAGTTTATCCTTTTCACAATATGATCAGAAGGTGAATATAAGGACACTGCAACCATTTCATCCTCGGCCCAATACCTTTCTATGAAGCTGAAGAATATCGACAAGATTGTAGATGAGTACCAAGATGTTCTTTTTGCAGCTACAGGGGTGCCTCCACACTGCCCAATCAAGCAAGGTTATAATAGAACCCTTCATACTCTACATGTGTCATCTTCACTGACATAACATATCCAACCCCTCCAACAACAAGTTCATGACAACCTTCAACAAGCTAAGCTTGACAACTTCTCTAGCAAGGCAAGCAACGCACTAAGATTCATATTTAGCATAAGTCTCCCTGTCTCCCAAGGGAACTTGACACAATGGGGACCATTTCTTCCTAAGGGGGGAGGAATTATCTAGATGGATCTTGGTGGCCATCCACCTTTTCCACTGAATTACAATTTTGAGTCTGTGGTTTTGACAAACCATGATATTCACCCTTTTGATGGGGAATGTAATTTCATCTTCGTTTGTTAATTACAGACATCTTGTAATTATTTCCTAGTGGTATTATCTACATGCATACATCATATATTTAATGCACTGGATCCCATTATAAATTTGTAGTTAAGTGTGCTCGAGCTAGAGTAATATTGGGATGGGTGACCGCATGGGAAGTCCTAGCATTTTACATGCCTATGGAATTTTATAAACTTAGTCCAATTTATCCCACATGCATCATGGGAATTGTTCTCATCTCACTCTCCCATATATAATTGAGGTGAAGGAAGCCCTTTAAGCATGCAATGGAGTGTGATGTAAATCTTGTTGTGAATGAATTGTATCCCACATCTCTTTCTTTTCAAAGATAAACTACCTACCTATTTCTTAATATATAGATTATTGATATAAAATTTCTAATATAAAAATTAATAATTCAATTCACTTATGTGATTATAAATTTTATACTATAATTTATTATATACATATATTTATATATGAAAATTATGTTTACTCTAATCAAGTAAATACTATTAATCCTATTCTCCAAGGAAAGAGAATTAATCCAAAATTTCTTACAGAATAGATAAAATAGAATTAAACAGAAGCGGGACAAGATCCACCCACTACTAACAATGCAACAATTTCCCTTACGATTTGACCGTAAAATCCACCCACTACTAAAAATGCAATAACAGCTTCATACTACTTAACAACACTCTCATGAGCTATATGAATATGTACATATAAACGTGACTATAGGATAAGTCTATTTGCGTTCCAATTCAGATTCCTTCTCCCAGGTATGGATGAGTGCAATTTCTAGTTGTAGGGAGTGTGGCTAAGCTCTGATCTAGAAGGTATCTAGAGCTCCATAGATCATAATGATAAAATATATTATACGGATCTAATCCTTCAAAATTTTCAGTGGAATCAAGATCAATGGGTGACTTAGAATGTTTTCAATCTAATAG
>ML777954.1:609743-626032 GCA_009831015.1 Picea engelmannii
TGTGTGTGTGTGTGTGTGTGTGTGTGTGTGTGTGTGTGTGTGTGTGTGTGTGTGTTTTATTCACACCTATTTTGTATCGATTTACATCAACGCTTATTCTAGAATGTTATTTAAATACATCGATTCACATCAGCGAATAATCCAAAATACTAATCAATTTATAATGATTTACATCGACAAATAATGCATAATGATAATCAATGTGTATTGAATTCAATCAGTCAATAATGTAGAATACTAATCAATAGACATAACTGAAAAGACAAATTTCCAATGCAAGCTACATCAGTTGCTTAATAAAAATAAATCTTGACTAATTGTCATAAGAAATTTAACAATACATTTGCTATTTCATGATGGTATAATCCATTTCAACAACATTTAAAATATAAATTTATAAAATAACAGGAATATGATGTCACTAATCAATTATTCAATCCATACAAATAGGTATATATATTCAAATAGTTTCTATTTAACAATTGAATACCATAACCAGAAAACTTGATGTATGTGATGTTGATCTTCAACTTGAAGGAATTTGCTATGTCCTTTCTTTATTTCTAATCATATGACTTCATTGGTACCTCCCAGCCAATTCTAGAGGTATTCTTCTTCTGCCTTAGACCCCCAAGCCACAAAGGGGTCACACACAGAATTTTAGATCCAAATCTAGATCAACATTTCCCTCGCAAGGATAGGCTTCCACCTCTTTCCAAAGATTTTATCCCAACTCACACAAGTAAACTAGTCACAAGAAAATGTTTGGAAACATTTTAGTTATCCAACAATAGGTTGTCTTACTCCTTCTATCCCCTTTCTTTTATAATTTTTTTTTATTTTGACACTTATCTTTTCATGCACAATTAGATAATTTTTAATAATCATTTGAAAGATTATTCACCCTTAACACATTTCACTCTTCCCTCAAGTTGCAGATGTTATATTAGGAATACTCTCTTAGTTAGGATTTAGATTCTAGTTTGACTTAGGACTCTAACTCTAAGTTGACACCACACTTCCTCATAAATAATTTATTTTAATTAAAAATTTATTTTATTATTTTCATGCACACATTGTGCACATGTATTAAATTTTATTCTCCCCTTTTTAGATTTTATTTAGTCTAATTTCCCTTAGACCCATTTTATAAAATTTCTTTAGGAATAACTATTTTAGACTTAGATTTTATTATATTCTGGTTCACTTCTTAATATAAAATTATATTCTCTTTTTCTAAAATATAAGTATTCATTTTATCCTCTAAAGTCTTATAACTTTTATTTAATTACTAATTTATTCATGCGGCGTTCCCTTCAAGATGCACCTACGTGCTCCAAGGGTGTCACTCGCCATTTTGACAAAGTTTTGAAGTTGTATGACGCTTGGAGTCAATATTCCACTTGTCAACCTTATGTGATACTAAGGGCTTACTGAGGAATAAGGAATCTTCCTTACAACGCGCCCCTCAGAAATCCTCGTGAGAAACTATCTTAGTATACCCTCATAGCATCGTGAACCTCTCAGGAACAAGGTAGTAATTAACATTCAGTTCAAGTCACAATGGGAGTGTTATTAGGCTATGACAATGATTTTGCCACACCTCTCCCTAATCTATTTGATATTTTTGTATGACCCCTTTACTCCATATGTGAGTCAGATTAGAAATCGTTACTATGCCTGGATCCACTGACAAGAATTAATATTAATAATTCATATAGATGAAATACATAACTAAATTCATCATCATAACACATGCGTAAAAATCAAGTACTCATAATCAAAGTTAATAGTCCACTCCCTCATTCAATCTAGAGTCCAAGGAATTATGTCGATCCCATCAGTATCATGTTCATGTCATGTTTCCTACACACTCAGGAAGCCTCATCATAATGCATGTCAATTCTATACATCAATATTAATAACTTAACAAATTCAATACTCAATGATGACATATTTTTTAACTCATAAACCAAATCAGCTAATCATAAAGTATCATATTTTAACCAGATCACTTTCATGCAAGTGTCCTCAAATAATATATCAGTGGTATGAAAATGTGATCAGTGGAAATGGATGTTACACCCATTGTGTAATTGGTGTCCTCAGAAGGCTCCACACACACCAGAGTTAAGAACAAGGTCACATGAAGTTGGTTGTAGAGATATCCCTCTAATAATTTCCTAGCATTAGAGATATGTTTGGGGTTCTATTCATATCTGGGGGTTTCTCTAGTGCCTTTACCTCCTTGAGAGGCAGTTCTTTTGAGGTTTCAAGATTTTCTACCCTACCCATACGGTGGAATGGACCTCCGACTGCTTGCCCAAGCATTTGTTATCCTATGATGACTTTAGTTGTTTGACCTAGGTATACACATAGGTTTCTTGCAGGGGTTATTCTACTTGTACCCTAAGTTAGATAGGGATCAGACAACACACAAACTTTATGGAAGATTTTATATTCGGACGAATCCAACTGAATGCACTGTGAATGTAACATACCCAACCACTACGACTGGGTCATGTCATGTGAAAATTTCTCTTTATTATCTCTGATACCATTTTAGTAATGTACCTAGCCTCCAGTTAGGTAAAAATACGTGCATAATACATATAACATGAACTTTTGCTATTTAAAGCCATTCTTTTGTTGTTATCCATTTCCCATAGCCTACAACTACAATTTATAACATATTTAGCTATGGTAGTATCCATAAAACTTATGCAACTGAGGCATGTTAAGAATCGACATGATATAGAACTAAATTGTTCATTACCGCAACATATAAGTCATTTTCATTAACGCGGAGTTCATGCATAGAAATAACACCTGTAAATAACTCGATACGAGATAATTGATTAGAATGTGATCATTGGCAGGTACAATCTCTTGGTCATATTCTTTATTCACCTACTCTTCTTTTCTTTCTTACATTACTACAAATCATGCGATATCCAGGACATGTTCTTCATTCACCTACTCTTATTGTCTTTCTTTTCTTCACAAAACCTTCATGTATCTGACATCGATGGTTTATTTCATGGTGGGATCTATCATGCTTGCACAATTATGAGCTATGTGACCATAATTGTGGAATTTGTAACATTCAATGTTATGTGGAGCCACATAAGAATTTCTTGCTTGATAATTTCTTCCATAAGCCCTGCAATCTACAACTTTGTGTCTAATGTTAGTACAAGTAAAACAATGACCATAAAAGAAACTTACATACCTGGGAGTGAATGATCTTCTTTGTGGTGTATTCCTTCTAAATTCTTGCCTTGGCTAATCCTGATCTTCTCTTCTGTTGATTTCTTCATCACAATTGAAGCTTATTCATTGCTTGAATGTGGAAGGTCTTCTTGAATATGTATCTCTATTATATTCATTTTTCTTTGATTCTTGTTGACCATGACTCCTTCCTTTGAGTACTTATACATAACTCGTACCCTTATCTTCATTATTCATTTCTAGCAACCTGGAGTGCTTATCTTCAACTTTATTTATGGATGATGTGGATGTTTCTCTCTCTTCAATGTTCTTGTTGATCTTGACAAATTTAACTCTCAATGTGATGACCTATTCTTCAAGATTCTCAACCTCTTCTTCTTTCTTCATCATTTGGATCTTCATTACGTATTTTATTCTCTTTGCTTCCTCAAGTTGAAATTTCAAGGAGCTGATTTATTCTTCTAGTCTTCTTTCTCATTGGTTGAAATCTACTTTAGGCTTGTTTTCCTTAAGTTCTTCTTTCATCTTTGCTTCCTTTCTTAGTGATGCAATTTCAGCTTCTAGACATTGATTTTATTCCAATTGATTTTTGTATGTTTCTTTACTCCTTATGGCTTCTTCTATTTGTACTTATTTAGAACTTTGAACACCTTCCTTTAGCTTCATCAATTCTTTCTCGAGTGACTTGTTTTCTTCTCTTTCTTTCTTTAGTTCATCTAAGGAACTAATTAGTTTTGCTTCAATATCTATTGTTCCTTCTTCATAATATCGATCTTTTGAATCTGTCTGACATGACGAGTATCTTAATTCTTGTTCTGTGCATGCATATTCTTTAGCATTCTCTGGCTCCGTGATGGTAGATTCCTCAAAATAGAGATTATGTAGCTTATAAAAAATTTCTTTAGCCGATGAACATTTTCCCACTTTCTCTTCACTGAATCAGGTAATCCTTCCAAGATGAAATCCATTGATATTTTTTTATTTCTTTTCAATTCTTTCTTGGTTGCAGTCTTCAGAAGTTTCTTTGTAGCGGTGTACCCACTCACAATTGATTGCAAAACATCATATACATGTGCCTTTAAGAATACTTTCATCCTTATTCTCCACATTTCATATCTCTGTCCATTTTGACTATCAATTTGTGGTACTCCAATATCAGTGTACTCCATGATCTACCTTCCAATGGTTAAATTGTTTCCTTGAAGGAAAACACTATGATACCAATTGTTGGAGCACTAAGAGGGGGGGTGAATCAATATGAGAACCTTTACCACTTTTAAACATAATATATAAACTTCAACTTTATCATCATTATATCATCAATGTAACATCAATGATTTCATTCAATATATCATGAACATATAAACATAAGCAACATCACATCAAATACATAGTACACCAGAATTTACGTGGAAACCCAAATGGAATAAAACCATGGAATGATTTCTTATATATTGTCAAAAATGCATTCATTGGAAGCACCAACTTCCTAATTCTCCATCTACAACTGGAAGAAGGATCCAATCCCCTATTTATAGGCTCCAACCTGAAGGAAGCTACAACTCCCTGAATTCTCTAGCTCCAACCAGAAGGAGGATACAACCCCCCAATTCTCAAGCTCCAACCTAAAGGGAGCTCCAACTCCCTGAGTTCTTCGACACCAACTAGCAGAAGGCTACAACCCCCTTTCCTTGCCTCGTCCTTCTGCCCTGAAATACAAGTGTATACCAAACTATCACTACCACAATCATATTTCCACTATCACTTCCATTGTCACATCAACTTGTAACCTATCACAATATCCAACCTCTCACTGTCACCAACCTGTAACTGTATCCAACATGTCATTATATCCAACCTATCACTATATCCAACCTGTCACTATCAACCTATCACTATAGTTGATAATCAACATCAATGAAACCAAATCCACGATCACCAAGAACACCTCTCAACTAGATGCTCAAACATCACCAAACCATGCCTCTATTCATGTGTCAAATGTGTACTAAGCATGTACCAAGATCACCAACATACCATACAATATGTGTGTTTCAACCATGTACCAAAGAATGTACCAAACCATCAACTTGTACCATACCAAGCATCAACCATGTACCACAACCTGTACCATAACAAGTGCATCAACCATGCACCAAAACATGTACCATGTACATCAATACCATACCATGTACCAATCATGTATCAACCAAATATGTGTTATACCATATGCCAACACCACATCATGTATCAACAATGTATCTCAACCATATACCATATCACTCATGATATGTCTCAATCATGCCATACACCATGTACCATAATATATACCAAGCAAGTATTATCCATGGTGTACCTCAACCAAGTACCAACATATACCTTAAACAACATGTCAATCATCCATAGACCATGTACCTAAAACATGTGCCATATCAATCATAATATGCCTCAACCAATTACCATAAACCATGTGCAAATATATCCAAGATATGCACAAACAATGTACCTTAACAGATATACCTCAACCAACATGTATCATACATCCAAAATGTGGCTCGAGGCTTATACAAAAACTCACAAAGTCATGCCTCAAGCATGTTCCACAACATCACCAAGATGCAACCTCATAACACATAGAATAACTTACCTTTACATTAGTAACTCACCTAGTGCTTATCCTGATACATAGACCTATAGCTTTACCTCAGTCGTCAGCAATCTAACACTAGCATATTTTTCATATTCTGTCTTGTCCTGATGGGACAAAGACACTCTGTCACACGGGGCCTCGCGTGACGATCCCTAGGAATATCAAAGGGATGCCTCATAGGAAATTATATGTCTGACACATGGGGATCACCTAGATTAGGGTTACAAAAAAACCCAGCTCTCTACAACTCCGAAACTTTGGCTCTTCCTTCACACTTTCTTCGTTGCCTCAGACTCAGCCTCAAATTCACCAATAGACCAAAATATTCTCACAAGATAGATATTCAATGAATGTGTGTATGTTTATGAGAGACTCCTTGAGGTGTATTTATACTTTTTCTTAGTAACCTCTCTACTTAATCTTAGGGATTCTTGAACTTTCTTGTTACACCCACTTTACCCTTTCATTAATGACTTGTAACCAAATAGGGGCTTCTTAACCATTATTCGTGGCTTCCAACTTCATTAGGGAATATCTCCCTAACCGTGATGAACCATGTGGCATGTCACCTACTGTTGGAAATGGCATGGAGAAGAATATCCATTTATGAGTATGTTACCTGCAATTAAACTGTCTTTCATGTCCTTATTCCTTGATCAACTTTGGTTTCCATAACCACACCTTTGGGGCTTCATGTAGACTTCATCAAATTCATCCATCACATATGTTGACATCAACCATTCTTGTTGACATCAATGACAACTAACTCACCATCAATCTTGATCACAACTCTAGGGTATCTTGAACACTCTAAGGGTTGACATCAATGACAACCAATTGTCCAAACCAACTATACAACACACCTCTGCTGCAAAAATCCTAGTGACCCAATTTAACTGCGTAGATATCCACTAAATTATTATAACTCCATGTAACATGCCCACTATAATCCCCAATTTAATTAATGCATAATGTAGATATGAATGTGGATATGGCCAAGTGATGTAATATGTGAATTTTTCTTTTCTGAATTTTAAACAAATATATGTGATACAAACTACTAGGAATATGTACATAGATAGGGGATAATTAATCCACATGAAAAGGGGGAATTCCTAGGAAGTGCCTAAGAGGGGTCCAAGGGGGGAATTAATTGTGGGTATTAATTCAAACCCATACTTTTGAATAATATTATCATTTGGTGGAACCTTCTATTTTTTGGTTGAGTGTATGAGATTACAATCATTGAATACTTGTCATAGGGTGGGTGTGACATTCACATCTCATAGTTATTGGAGAGCATGGGGATGAAGTACAATCAACTTTGGGCAAATGAGTAGTCAATTTTATTGGGAAAAGAGAGGAAATTTGTATGGAAAGTAATGTAACATACCCAATCCACTAAGTAACCTTTTAAGGGATGGGGTATTAAATTTTCTCTTTCCATCAACCTCCCCGAATCCTTTCTAAAAGGACGCCATCGTCTTTTACTCACCAAGAGATTTCCAAAGACTATAAGTTTGTCTAATTCTAAGTTTTGGATCAAAATTTATATCCTTTTAATTTTTTTGAGCCTTTATTGGCCAAAGGCATCCGTACTGTCACATGTCTCCATGTCATCATGCCCATCCAACATGGCATCGACATGTCCCACCTAAAAGGAATGACTATTGAATTTGAATCGGATTGGCACCTACCACCTAGTCATCGAGACTTCATATTTTCGAGCCTTCTTCCTTTCTTTTCTCTCAACATTGAGCTCCACATCCTCTCAAGGCCTGACCTCAATAGATCATGACACCTGTCCATCAATATTTAGGACCACGGACCTCAGACTCTTAGATCTCACATTCTTGAGACCTCGTCCCTATCACTATATGTATAATCTAAAAAGGTCCAATCTAACATGAGCTATTGTTTAGGACACACAACCCTATCACAACAAGCCACATGTCCAAACACATGGCCCCACCATTGGCTGCCACTTGCATTGACACATGGCACTTATACTACTTCGACATGTGGCATTCATTTCCTCCATGGATCCTTGTCCCATTATGTCAAAACTACATGCCACATGGCACCACTCATGTCATTACACATGGCACCACCCACGTAGTTGACGAGGTATACACATTAGCACAGGATACTTTTCTTGATTGTTTCATCGTTGACACTTGTTCGCTCGACATAGGGTGGGTGAAATCATCTCAGATCTCAACTTTCTCTGAGACTTTCATATTGTGGAAACGATTTACATCCCGAGGGTCTGACGCTAAGGTATTTCATGCTGATGTGAGAGTCCTCTCACGAGATGACATGTGGATCTACCACTGTATGCCACCTAGCATGACACGTGGAGCTCATACCACTTGACACATGGTACCAATTTTTCTTATGAATCTTTGTCCAAATATGCCAAATCGATATGACATGTGGCACCACTGATGGGTGACATGTGACCCTCCCATGTCATGCCATGTGGGTCATTCATCAAGAGACACATTTTCATCGGGAACTGGACATCAGGACTTTCCCCATGTGGTATGTTTTGAAAAAACCTCTAATTTTCATGGTCAGATTGAAATTTCCTCCTTTGAGATCTACACTGGAGATCCATCCTCTGCATGACATCTAAGAATGACACATGTCCTCACCAGGTGATAGTGGACATTGGGCCCTCAGCCCTTTACTGACCTCCTGTAGCTGGAACTACCCACGGTTCGGGGTCTGATGAGTACTTTTCTTCACAGATATCTACAGTGGAGATCCTTCCACCGTTAGATACAACAACTCATATTTTTCGAACTTACCACAACACCTAAGCTTGAAAAGGGTCCCACACTCCACTCTCCCATGTGTCTTTGCCATGGCTTCCAATCTAGTGCAGTACATCATGGTGATCTCTCTCTCTCTCTCTCTATCTCTCTCTCTCATGGGCTTAAGTAATGAGGCATGAAACCACGGACTGAAAACCTGGTCCCCGTATTTCAAATATCGAGACTTCCATGGGATTTATACTTAGAAAAATTCCTGGGTTCAATGCTCTGATACCCCAGGATGCTAAACCCCCTACTAATCTTTTACAAATATCAATGACTAAGATATTCAAGCTCGTGGATCTGAAGGCCCTCAATAATCACTAATTTGCATGGGAATTTTCACGGACTAGACTAGTCCATCTCTATATGGTTAGGATCAACCCTCCTCCCCAAATTGATGGCTATTGCATCTCATCGATTTACATAGAGAATTTTGATGGGTAGTCAACTCATATTTGGATGGATGGGATCGCTTCTCATCCTGGAATAGATGACTCTTGAGTCTTGTCAACTCCATTCAATGTATATCAAATTGTAACTTATACTTTTGGACAAAATAGTCCCACAGTCTCATGTTGCATAATTTTTTTGGGTTCTTGACTCAGCTTCCTCAAGTTCTTATGAATTTCAAAGTAGGTAATAAGCCTGCTATATAACCTTCAATCGAGTACTCTATTCCTCGCAATATTATGTGTTAAGGAGAAGGGAATACTATAGGGTTTATTATCCTTCTTGGGCATGGGCACTTCATGATGCCCCCATTACCAGTGACTCAAAAAAAAATTGTGATAACCATTGTAGCATTCCAAGATCAAGATAAGAAACACCACAACAAAATTACAACCTCTGATATCAATTACACCACCACTTTAAATGCACTACTTATGTACAATATTTATGCACAATATATGCAGGATACACATGTAGCATATTAAGGAAAATCATAACATAGATACATAATTCCAACAACAATTACCATGGAAAAGAACGCATAATTATAGTTCCTATACCATTTAAACAACAATATGATGAAATATAAATAACATAGCATATACTCAACACATGAACACAAATTTATTCATACATTAATTAAAAACAAACACTTGGTGAACACTTATCTAATATAAATAGCCACCAACTACATTCATACCTTCCAATTTTATCCCATCCTTAGACTCTATTGCTCATAAGCCAGCAGTAGGTCACCTATGAGTTGGGGCTTAAACTCCACTTGGGCAAGGTCTCTCAGCAACAACAATATTCCAATCCAGGTGCCAAGTTTAATAGCCATCCTAAAGTCTCTCATTCCCCACATGCATGTCCCACCCTAGGAAGTGTGCCCCTTCTATGCTCAACATTCCTTCGATTGCCTCACTTCCCTTATAAGGCTTGAGCAATAGGTCGAATAGGAAGTCTTAGAGCCCTGTAGCTGTAGCTTGGCACCTTGGGAAAAAAATTCCCATCAATTCTCTTACCTAGAGAGAATGATTATGGGTCTGACAACCCACCTCTTCGACAACACACAGACCTAACAACCCTCCTATTCAACTTAATTACCATCAAAACCCTCCTCAAGAGCTCTCAATTAAAGTATGGAGATGACAGCAGGTACAACAAATAACATCATCTAGAGGGTATGAATGATGGAGAGAAGGAAAGAGTGATGGAATTATTGAATGAATGCCCAAAATGCACTAAGTTTTTCTATTTTATTTTCGTTCTCAAGAAATGCCACTTGTCAGTTCCTAAAATCCCTTTGAACCCACTTGGTCATTCGTTCCCCCTCTCCAAAGACTTAGGACAAAATCATATCCATGCTCCCTTTAGAAATTTTTTTAATAATTTTCCTTGGACTAAACCCCCATGGCTTAGCCCTCTTCATAAACCCTTATCCCCCTTTCCCTTCTAGTGGAGTTTATCCCCCCATACTCTTTTTGTCAGGATGGTCTGTAGCAGTGATGCTTTTAATTAGAATTTAGAGTGTAATTACATAATAAAAAATAGGCACAATGGCCCAAAAAGTTCCTGGCTCACCAGCCTATGTGCAAAACTGTATATTCGAGGTTTGGCCTAGGGGTATTACAAGTAACATGTAGTTTTAGACATTCATTTTTTACATGAACAATAAGTAGAGGATAGGTAATAAGAGCTTGGGATCTGAAGAAACAATGTTTGGAGAATTTAGGAGCATGCTTAAGCATTTTTGGAACATTTTGGAGTTGAAGAGTGAATAGCCAAGTTGTCAGGCTTGAAAAGTGAACTCATGAGTGGGTTGCACTATAACAACAAGTGCTTTTTTTGTTGTTGGTAGTTTTTCCTGGCAGTGAGTTCCCTTGAGTTCTCAGTAGAGAAATTCATAGTTAATTGAGCTAGAGAGACCCAAATAAACTAATGGGATTCCCGATGGATTGAGAGCAATGAAGGGGTACATTCCTTTGGTTGGGTGGGTCAAGAGGAATAGAAATGGATGAAATTCAGGATAGTTGTAGGACAAAATCAATGGGTTGTGTGATATTGAGTTTTGAAGTAATATGAGAGGAACCATTATTTTATGGATTCCTAGCCCTCGATAGGGGGTGACTTGTTGTTCACATATATAAAAATAAGTCTATGTTTGGGTGGAATGTCCTTCCCAAACATCTGGTTTCACAAAATGTTTAAAAAGATAAGTGTTTATATATTTTCTAAGTTATTCCATGAGTTTAAGTGATGTGTTTATCTCTATGTATATGAATGGTTTATTTGTCATTGTGAATGAGTTTATTAGTTGTGTTCATGCTCATTCAAAATGTTGTAGCTGCATTTAATTATGGGTATCATAATCAAGTTAATTATGTGTATGAATTGTAGATGGTAAGATATAGGAATTAGTTAGAAAAATAAAATTTTGATTTTGTGTATTTCCACATATTAATGTTCCTCAATTAAGATCATAGGGGATGTTGCAGAATGGTATCATATCTCAAGGTTCAACCCTAAGCTTGTATGAGCCATGATCCGACATGAATGGAGAAAATTTGTGGTTTCATATTTTGTCTTGTGACGAATTTGGGGAAAAAATGGTGAACCGAAGCGAAATTTCCAAATTATGAGAAGATTTCAAGTTTAATTACTTCAGATAAGTAGAAGAAGGAAATTTATGGCATCAATTTGTAGGTTGCAGAGTTGATTTTGTCTTAGAGGGTCAAATTCATATGTATTTCATGGTGTCCATGAAGTATTGTAATCAATGACCCATATTAATTCGACTTGGAGAATCGATGGTCAATATTCAATCATATAAGTTCTGAATAAGGAGTTCCTAATAGGTCTCCAGGAAGAAGGTTTCAGAAAAAACTTGGATTCAGGCATGAATTTAGGTCTGAAGGGAGGAGTCTGATGGTAGAATCCTGAAGAAATGAGATCCATTAGATCAGTTAGATTCTTTCCCATTCGTTGGATCCGTTGGAAGGTGTTATTGGAAGTCTAGCAGTGGTGAAGCATTTCTAATGAGGATAGTCTGACCGAGTTGAGATTTTCCGAGAAGATATGGATCTTCATATGAAATCAATATCAACTATTATGTTTCTTGTAAAGGTAGCTTTAGAAAGGTCCATTCGAGAAGCCCGAGGGTATCTTCAATTTGTTATGAAGTCAGTCTGACCGAGGTAATAGGTGCACAAATTTGGAACCCAAGATGATCGTGGTTATTGTTCAACACGATTTCTAACCATATGATCTATCATATGATCATGGTGACTCGAAAGGGCTGAGGGTGGAAGAGAATGCCAAGTCATTTTCCACGTTAGCATGCCATGTCAGAGGACATGTCATCAAGGGTTGGTGAATTAAAGAGTGCCATGTAGTATTCAGGTGCAGGTATTCATAAGGATGGTTTCTGATGGTTTAATAAAGGAGTGTTTTTTATGGCCTTGAAAGGGATGGTTCATGATAGTGTTCGGAAGAAGGATATCAGAAGATATCGTTCAAAGAAGATGACTCCGATGGGTGAATCCAACCAAGTGATCCCAATAGGATATTAGAGTTTGGATATCAGAAATGGAAATACGTAAAGAAAAACCTATTATGATGGGGATTTTCTAACAAGAAGTGTCTGATAGTGTTTCAAACCATGAGTTTCCATGGATTCTGCATACCCAACAACTTGGACCTTCTGATGGGAAGAATCCAAGGAAGATTTTCTGAAAGACTTACGGAGGCCTAGTCATGGCTTGGAAAGGATAAGTATATCAATGATTGGTATTTTTCATGATTATGATATCAATGATTTGGATCCAAAGACCGTTATAATAGTAAATTAGTGAATTTTATATGAAAAATCTAGTTTTGAAGGCCTTAATCTTACAGGTTAGTTTTGAGGGCCTACACAACATTTTTAGAAAAATAATTTTCACTAAATTGTGTGTACTTAAACTATACATTTTCTACTTCAAAAATGAAATAACTCAAGGAGATATTTCCATTGAGCTATTCTGAGCGCAAAACAAATATTGTATGAAGAAGTTACAACCTAAACAATTAAGAATAAAATCCAGTACTAGATTTCTTTTAGAGGGCATAACTCCTTCCTCGGGAGTCGGTTTAGGACCTAGGAGTAGTCTACAAAAATTTCATGGACTGTAGAAGTCATCTGTGGAGCCACATTTGAATTTTATGTATCTAAAAGTGTGTTTGGAGATAAATATGACACATATAGAATATAGGGTTAAAAAAGGAAAATAATCCAAAACTTATGAAGACCATAACATTTTGCTCGGAAATCAGAATTGCGAAACTGAATAGTCGATGGAAAGGTCTTGAGGAGAGGAATCCATATATTAACATAGAAAATTAATTTGAGTATCAAATATTTCATTCAACTCAAAAGAAGATGACTTGTGGAATTAAAGGGCAGAAAAATTCATGCATTCTTTTCCAAAATTGAGTGTGTATATATTTTTGTCTAACAAGAATTTATTTGCATGCGCATTTTCTACAGAATTAGAGGTTTAGAAAATTAGTTTGGTTCCTATATGAGAACCATATAAACAGAATATGCCTAAGGGTCCTATAGTCATCAGGAGGAATTCATAGGTTTTCATGTGGGCATGGGGAATGTTGAAACATATTCCAATGAAAGAAGAGATAAGCATGTGCCTATAACTATGAGAAGCCTGCATAGAGATGTGAAGAGATATAGGAAAGATAATGAGAATATTTTGAAATCTCGGGAAGAGATACTACAGATATTGAACATGCTACATAAGAGAGCCAATAAGGACTCCGACATAGAACAAGAATCTAGTGCAAGATGAGTGACAACATCGAAATGCCATAGAAGAAGGGATGAGCATGGGTGTAACATCCCCTGACCCAACAAAGGGACATTACGGTGCATAATACTCATAAAAATAAAAAATTTGCTAACTAATTTAATTCAGTTACAGTTCATTTCTTGTAGCTTTCAACTACAAATTAAAAAATATTTAGTTGTTTCCCATATGCATAAAATAGATGCATCTAAAGCATACCAAATTAAAATGAAATGAAGCTAAACAACTCATTACATCAACATATAAATAACTTCCAATTACATAGAGTTCATCCACAATAATTAAACACATAATTTAACACAACAATAAGATAAAATACTTATGTTTTCACAGCAATTGTGCAACCAGCTGTTTGGGATGGAATTTCCACCCAACCATAGACCGACTATTCCAAATATCAACATCTAGTCACCCCTAAGCTGAGGCTAGAAATCCATAAAAGAGGGTGGTCTCTCACAGTCCACTCATTTCTCATAAAACTCTCAACCCAACTGATATTCTCCTACAACTATCTCGATTTTCCTCCAGCTCTCTTCCTCTTGACCTGCCCAACACAAGGAATGTACCCCTTCATTGATCTTAGTCCCTCAAGTTTCCCATTCGTTTATCAGGGTATCTCGAGCATAGGCAGCTAGGAATCTCTCAGCTAGGAACTCAAGAGAAATTTTTGCTAGAAAAACTATCAACAAACCAATAGAAAACACTTGTTGCTTTAGTGAAACTCACACAGGAGTTCACTCTTCAAGCCTGACAAAATAGCTCTTCATTTTTCTAGCTCCAAATCACACCAATTATGCTCCACCATGTTCTAGAATTCTCCCTCCATGGTTTCATCGGCTTCAATATTTGTTTCTTTCTCTCTATTTGTTTCCCATGTACAAAACCTCAATATGTAAAATTGTTGTCCCCCACCCATACGAATTTCCTCTCTTTAGCCTGCATTTCTTTACTCACACTGTTCCCCAAGATGATTGTACTCAACCTCCATGTGCCAAATAACTTTGGGATGTGACAACTCACACCCTCCCTCTTACATGTATTCAATGATTGGATTTGGGAACACTCAATCAGAAATGGGAAGGTTCATATACACATAGCAAATTTAGGAAAATGGGTTGAATTAATATACATGGGTATTTCTTCCTTGGACCCCTCTTGGTCACTCTCCTATACACTCCCCATATTATGGATTAATTCAACCCTCATCTCTTCTCCATTTCCCCTTAGCAGTTGGCATCACATTTTAATATTAAAACATTGAAATACAATTTTCATAACAACTCCATCAGTAGCTCCAACCAAAATCTCATGTTCCTTTCGACTCGTCGAACCAAGGAATGCACCATTTGTTTATTAGGGATAACCCAAGGGATGTACCATCCATTTATTAGGGATAACTCAAGGAATGATCCATTCTTTTATCAAAGTCCCCAATGCAGTTGGCTAGGACTCTGATATGTGGTTCCAGAACTCTAGTTGCTCAAAACAAATTATTGTATTCTGTCTTCTTCAAAACTGTCAAAAATTTGCAGATATTATGCCCACATGTTTTATTCATTCTTCCATGTAGCATCTTCAGGATCGTAGTAGGTCCATTGAACCTTTACTATCCCTATGGCTTTGTTCCTGACCACTTTGACTTTTTGGTCCAAGATGCATATTGGTTCCACCCAGAAATCCCCTTTGTGCTCCACTTGGATCACATTCCAGTCAATTATGTGGTTAGGATCAAGAACATATTTCTTTAAAAATGACACATGAAATACATTATGCACTCTCATGGATGCAGGAAAAGATAACATGTATGCAACTAGCCCTATATTTTCTAGTATTTCAAAAGTCCCACAATATATTGCTACAAACTTTAGGCAACTTCCTAATCTTATAGAACTTTTCTTTGTTACTTTTAAGAACACATGTTTCCCCACTTTAGAATCCCTAAAAATTATGTTCATGTCTACATAATTTTTCTGCCTATCCTGGGAAGCCTTTAAATAATACTTTACTTTTGTCATTTGATCTTCCATTTACTTTAATAATTATGGCCCAACAATTGCCCTATCTAATGGATTATCCCAACTCAGTGGAGTGTTTCATTTTCTGCCATACAATGGATCAAATGGAGTTATTTTCAATGAGGCCCGATACTCATTATTGTAGGAAAATTCAACTAAATGAATATAATCTTCCCACTTTGATGATTGATCCATAACTTACATTCGAAGCATGTCCTCAATTATCATGTTAGTCTTTTCTATTTTCTCATTTGACTCT